>JAJPUD010004630.1:30001-123197 GCA_023553655.1 Myrmecobius fasciatus | reverse complement strand
GGTAGCAATCCTTATCTCAGATCAAGTAAAAGCCAAGATAGATCTAATCAAAAGAGATAAGGAAGGAAACCATATTTTATTAAAGGGTACCATAGATAATGTAGCAATATCAATACTAAATATATATGCACCAAGTGCAATAACCTCCAAATTCCTAGGGGAGAAATTAAAAGAGAGGCAAGAAGAAATAGATAGCCAAATTATACTAGTGGAGGATCTCAACCTTGCTCTCTGAGAATTAGATAAATCACACCACAAAATAAAGAAGAAAGAAACTAGGGAGATAAACCAATTGTTAGAAAAGTTAGGTATGATAGATCTATGGAGTAAATTGAATGGAGACAGTAGGGAGTTTACTTTTTTCTCAGCAGTCCATGGAACATATACAAAAATTGACCATGTGTTAGGGCATAAAAACCTCAAAATCAAATGCAGAAAGGCAGAAATAGTAAATGAATCTTTTTCAGATCATGATGCAATAAAAATCACATGCAATATAAGGCCAGGAGAAAATAAACCAAAAGTTAATTGGAAATTAAATAATCTAATCCTGAAGAATGAATGGGTGAAAGAGCAAATCATAGACACAATCAATAATTTCATCTAGGAGAATGACAATAAGGAGACAACATACCAAAATTTGTGGGATATGGCCAAAGCGGTTATAAGGGGCAATTTTATATCTCTAGATGCTTACTTGCATAAAATAGAGAAAGAAAAGATCAATGAATTGGGCTTATTATTAAAAAAACTAGAAAAAGAACAAATTAAAAACCCTCAATTAAATACCAAATTGGAAATTCTAAAAATAAAAAGGGAAATTAATAAAATTGAAAATGAGAAAACTATTGAATAAATAAAACTAAGAATTGGTCCTATGAAAAAACCAACAAAATAGATAAGCCTTTATTTAATTTGATAAGAAAAAGGAAAGAGGAAAATCAAATTGTTAGTCTCAAGAATAAGGGAGAACTTTCCTCCAATGAAGAGGAAATTAGAGCAATAATTAGGAGTTACTTTGCCCAACTTTATGCCAGTAAGTTTGATAATCTAAATGAAATGGAGGAATATCTACAAAAATATAGATTGCCCAGGTTAACAAAAGAGGATATAAATTATTTAAATAGCCCCATATTAGAAAAAGAAATAGAACAAGCTATTAACCAACTCCCTAAGAAAAAATCTCCAGGGCCAGATGGATTTACATATGAATTCTACCAAACATTCAAAGAACAATTAATTCCAATACTATACAAACTATTTGAGAAAATAGGGACAGAAGGTATAATGCCAAATTCCTTCTATGACACAGATATGGTGCTGATAGCTAAATCAGGTAGGGTGAAAGCAGAGAAAGAAAACTATAGACCAATTTCCCTAATGAATATTGATGCAAAAATTTTAAATAAGATATTAGCAATGACATTAAAGAAAGTCATCCCCAGGATAGTATACTATGACCAAGTAGGATTTATACCAGGGATGCAGGGCTGGTTCAATATTAGGAAAACTATCAGCATAATTAATTATATTAATAACCAAACTAACAAAAACCATGTGATTATCTCAATAGATGCAGAAAAAGCATTTGATAAAATCCAACACCCTTTCCTATTGAAAACACTAGAGAGTATAGGAATAAATGGGCTTTTCCTTAAAATGATCCGTAGCATCTATTTAAAACCATCAGCAAGCATCATATGTAATGGAGACAAACTAAAACCATTCCCAATAAGATCAGGAGTGAAACAAGGCTGCCCACTGTCACCATCACTATTTAATATTGTATTAGAAATGTTAGCTTTAGCAATAAGAGAAGAAAAAGAGATAAAAGGAATTAGAGTAGGTAATGAAGAAACCAAATTATCACTCTTTGCAGATGACATGATGGTCTACTTAGAGAACCCTAGAGACTCAACTAAAAAACTACTAGAAACAATTCACAACTTTAGCAAAGTGGCAGGATTCAAAATTAATCCACATAAATCTTCAGCATTTTTATATATTACCAACAAAATTCAGCAGCAAGAGATACAAAAAGAAATTCCATTCCAAATAACAGATGATAGGATAAAATATTTGGGAATCTATCTGCCAAGGAAAAGTCAGAAACTATACGAACTGAACTACAAAACACTTTCCACACAAATAAAATCAGACCTAATCAATTGGAAAAATATTAAGTGCTCATGGGTAGGCAGAGGGAATATAATAAAAATGACAATACTACCCAAACTAATCTACTTATTTAGTGCCATACCAATCAAACTCCCAAGAAATTATTTTACAGATCTAGAAAAAATAGTGGCAAAGTTCATTTGGAAGAACAAAAGGTCAAGGATTTCAAGGGGATTAATGAAAAAAAAGGGCAGATGAAGGTGGCCTTGCTGTACCAGATCTAAAACTATATTATAAAGCAGCGGTCATCAAAACCATTTGGTACTGGCTAAGAAATAGAGCAGTCGATCAGTGGCACAGGATAGGTTATCAGGATAATCTAGGCAATAACTTTAACAATTTAGTGTTTGATAAACCCAAAGACCCCAGCTTTTGGGATAAGTACTCACTATTCGGCAAAAACTGCTGGGAAAATTGGAAACTAGTGTGGAAGAAATTAGGGATTGACCCACACCTAACACCATATACCAAGATAAGATCTAAATGAGTTCATAATCTTGATATAAAGAGTGATATTGTAAGCAAATTAGAGGAACGTAGTATAGTTTACCTCTCAGACCTGTGGAGATGGAATAAATTTATGTCTAAAGAAGAACTGGAACTTTTAATCAAACACCAGATAGATAATTTTGATTATATTAAGTTAAAAAGTTTCTGTACAAATAAAACTAATGCAGACAAGATTAGGAGGGAAGCATCAAATTGGGAAATCATCTTTACATTTAATGGTTCTGATAAAGGCCTCATTTCTAAAATATATAGAGAATTGTCTCATATATATAAGAATTCAAGCCACTCTTCAACAGATAAGTGGTCAAGGGATATGAACAGACCATTTTCAGAAGATGAAATTAAAACCATCTCTAGTCATATGAAAAGTTGCTCCAAATCACTATTGATCAGAGAAATGCAAATTAAGACAACTCTGAGGTACCACTACACACCTGTCAAATGACAGGAAAAGATAATGATGAATGTTGGAGGGAATGTGGGAAAGCTGGGACACTAATACATTGTTGGTGGAACTGTGAACGAATCCAACCATTCTGGAGAGTAATTTGGAGCTAGGCTCAAAAAGTTATCAAACTGTGCATACCCTTTGACCCAGCAGTGTTTCTATTGGGCCTATATCCCAAAGAGATCTTAGAGGAGGGAAAGGGACCCACATGTGCAAGAATGTTTGCGGCGGCCCTTTTTGTGGTGGCTAGAAACTGGAAACTGAATGGATGCCCATCAATTGGAGAGTGGCTGAATAAATTATGCTGTATGAATGCTGTGGAATATTATTGTTCTGTAAGAAACGACCAGCAGGACGATTTCAGAGAGTCCTGGAGAGACTTGCATGAACTGATGCTGAGTGAAAGGAGCAGAACCAGGAGATCATTATACACAGCAACAACAATATTACATGATGATCAATTCTGATGGACATGGCTCTCTGCAACAAAGAATTGTCTCAAACCAGTTCCACTTGTTCACTGAAGAAAACCATATACACCCAGAGAGAGGGATATGAAATATGGACCACAACATAACACTTTCATGCTCTCTATTGAGGTTAGCTTGCATTGTGTTTCCTTTCTCTGATTTTCTTGTAGATAGGATTTTTCTTGCACAACTTGTCAAATATTTCAACATTATTAACATGTAGTGGACTTCCTGCCATCTAGGGGAGGGGAGGGAACGGGGGGTAAAATTTGTAATGGAAAGCTTTGTAAAGATGAATGCTGGGGAACTACCCATACATATGTTATACAAATAAAAAGCTTTAATAAAAAAAATAAAAAATAAAATAAAAATAAAAACAAAATAACTGTTGATAGTATAAAATATTTGGGAATCTATCTGCCAAGGGAAAGTCAGGAACTATATGAACTAAATTACAAAACACTCCACACAAATAAAATCAGACCTACTCAACTGGAAAAACATTAAGGGCTCATGAGTAGGCCAAGCAATTATAATAAAAATGACAATACTACCCAAACTAATTTACTTATTTAGTGCCATACCAATCAAACTCCCAAGAAATTATTTTACAGACCTAGAAAAAATAGTAGCAAAATTCATTTGGAAGAACAAAAGGTCAAGAGTTTCAAGAGAATTAATGAAAAAAAAGGCTGATGATGGTGGACTTCCTGTACCAGGTCTAAAACTATATTATAAAGCAGCAATCATCAAAACCATTTGGTACTGGCTAAGAAATAAAGTAGTCGATCACTGGCATAGGATAGAATCACAGGACAAACTAGGCAATAACCATAGCAATTTAGTCTTTGATAAACCCAAAGACCCCAGCTTCTGGGATAAGTACTCACTATTTGACAAAAACTGCTGGGAAAATTGGTAAGTGGTGTGGAAGAAATTAGGGCTTGACCCACATCTAACACCACATACCAAGATAAGATCTAAATGGGTTCATGATCTGGATATGAAGAGTGATATTATAAGTAAATTAGAGGAACATAATATAGTTTACCTCTCAGACCTATGGAGATGGAATAAATTTATGTCCAAAGAAGAACTGGAACTGTTAATTGAACACCAGATAGATAACTTTGACTATATTAAGTTAAAAAGTTTTTGTACAAACAAAACCAATGCAGTCAAGATTAGGAGGGAAGCAATAAATTGGAAAATCATCTTTACATTTAAGGGTTCTGATAAAGGTCTCATCTCTAAAATATGTAGAGAATTGTCTCATATTTATAAGAATTCAAGCCATTCTCCAATCGATAAATGGTCAAAGATATGAACAGACAATTTTCAGAGGATGAAATTAAAACTATTTGTAGTCATATGAAAAGGTGCTCCAAATCACTATTGATAAGAGAAATGCAAATTAAGACAGCCCTGAGGTACCACTACACACCTGTCAGATTTGCTAAAATGACAGGAAAAGACAATGATGAATGTTGGAGGGAATGTGGGAAGGCTGAGACACTGATGCATTGTTGGTGGAGCTGTGAACGGATCCAGCCATTCTGGAGAGCAATTTGTAGCTATGCTCAAAAAGTTATCAAACTGTGCATACCCTTATGACCTAGCAGCATTTCTATTGGGCTTATATCCCAAAGAAATCATAAAGGAAGGAAAGGGCCCCATATGTGCAAGAATGTTTGTGGCAGCTCTTTTTGTAGTGGCTAGAAATTGTAAACTGAATGGATGCCCTTCAATTGAAGAGTGGCTGAAAAAATTATGGTATATGAATGTTATGGAATATTATTGTTCTGTAAGAAACGACCAGCAGGATGATTTCAGAGAGGCCTGGAGAGACTTGCATGAACTGATGCTGAGTGAAACGAGCAGAACCAGGAGATCATTATACACAGCAACAACAACATTATATGATGATCAATTCTGATGGACATGGCTCTCTTCAACAATGAAATGTTTCAAACCAGTTCCAATTGTTCACTGAAGAAAGCCATATACACCCAGAGAGAGGGATGCAACATGTGGACCACAACATAACATTTTCATGCTCTCGATTGATGTTTGCTTGCATTATGTTTCCTTTATCTGATTTTTCTTTCTTGTAGATACGATTTTTCCTGCACAAAAATGATCTGTGGAAATATGTATACATATATTCGATTTTTCAAGTATTTCAACATAATTAACATGTAGTGGACTTCCTGCCATCTAGGGGAGGGGTGGCGACTGGGGGTAAAATTTGTAACGGAAAGCTTGGTAAAGATCAATGCTGAGGAACTATCCATACATATGCTATGTAAATAAAAAAAAAATTAAAAAATAAAGTATCCTTCCTTGGCCGCCACTCTCTTATATGTGTCCCTCCTTTTAGCATGTAAGCTCTCTGATGGCAGGGACTATTATTTATAACCTTAGCATAATGCATGGCACATATTAAACATTTATTAAATAAATCACTTCTTTTTAAATTATCCTACATTTTAGGAAGGCTTTTAATAAGGAGTCAATTCTATTCCTTCTCATGCATTTTCCCGACTTCCATACTGTTCACACAAATGGGACAAATCAAATTAATTCTCTGAATTGAACTAAATTACTTTCATGATCCTTTCCCCCTGAAAACTCTTTGAATATATGAATTCATGATTCCAAATCCTAAATCTAGTGAGAGAACATGCATCACTGAACCTCACTGATTATTTCTTTAACTTCCCACCAGCATTTACCATATCCATAAAGAGATTGAATAATGTTGCAGGATTCTCTGATTGCTGGCACTCTTAATTTCAGAATTCTAGATAATGTAACTATCCATTCTTCATTCCTGCTCATTTTCTTTTTTCTCTTTTTCTCCACACTTTAATTCTGCCCTTTCTTTGCCTCATAACTCACATTATCTCTGCTTCTACCAATGAAATAGCAAAATGAAGGTCATTAAAATGCTTTTTCCTTACACACACACACTTCTCTGAATGGTCCTGTATAAACCAGAATCCTCATGGTGACACGTTTTGAAGTAGCAAAGGACTGGAAATAAAGTAGATGTCCATCAATAAGAAATTATGGTACAAGAACACAAAATATTATTGTACCATAAAAAACAACAATTATGACAAATACAGAAAAGCAAAAGAAAATTATGAACTAATGGAAAGTAAGCAGAAACAAGGAAACAGTAAATACAAATAGAACAGTTACAATTAGAGATGAAAAATCATGTTGTCCTTAGAAAATAACAGGCTTTGTTTCTAATGTGTTCTGAGATTCCTACAGGGATTTCTCATTTGAGTTAAGTTCCATTTGACCCTATGTATTTACTTGAATGCAAGATGTTCTCATGACATACAAGGAGAAAGCAGATTGTTAAAGTAAATGCTGCTATATTTTGGGATGTGAACATATTCTTCAACTGAGGAGACAGATCATCAAATGATCTCTCTGAGTCTCACTATGAAAGAATTGAGGACGTTTAGCCTGATGACTAAGGGAGGAAATGATCATTATCTTCAAGTATTTGGTGATCTGTCAAGTGGAAGATGTTTTAGACTTGTTCTACCTGGTGTCCTGAAGAGCAGAACTTGAGTATTATTTGAAAACAAATTGTAGAGAGACAAATTTTAACAATTAGAACTGAACAAAAGAGAAAGAGGTTGCATCCAAGGCACTGAGTTTTCTATCAACTGGAAGTCTTCAACCATAAGACTGGATGACCACTGGTTAGGCATGATGTAATAAGAATTCCTCCTTAGATACAATTTGGACCTCTGAGAAACTTTAGCCCTGAGGGTCTAGGATTCAATGAAATTCCATATATGTGACTACCACTGCACAAATCCAGTCCTCAGGGAATGTTTCTCTTTCTCATTTCCCCTTAATTTTCAGAGACATTTTAGAAGTGTTTAAATTATGGTGTTAATCAAGCTACTTAAATCTTAGCAGATGTAGATATGTTTCTGGCATGTGGAATTGATAGCGTTATTTGTTTGGTTTTGTTTGCTAATTCTCTCAGAAACAATCACTGGCATTCCTGAGCTCTTTTCCTTTTTATTGGGTTGAAATACAGAATCTCCAGATAGGAAATACAGATCCCCCAGATCACCTACTCTCATCCCCTAACCAGCCAATGAAACTCTCCTATGGACATCAAACCTTTGCTTGAACAACTCCAGTGACAGGCAGCCTACAACCCATTTGGAAAGACTGGACTTCCAGTGAGAGTTCTTTGGCTACCTTGACCTCAAGAACAAAATAGACAACTCAGAACAGGCTTGGGTACTTGCCTATTATTTGTTAATGATGACTAGGCTGACAGAATGGAAAGGTAAAAACAAAACCAACTGTAAATATGTTTTGAACATCTAAAAAACATAATGATCCACAGAAAGAAAGAAAAAATGTGTAGCAGTGTGATTAGAGTACAAAGAGTATTAGCTGTGGAGTAAAAGGAGCAGGATCAAATTAGAGCTCTGCCATCTGAATAACCTTGGTCAAGGCAGTTTCTTTGTAAAATGATAGTTGGTGATGTTTCTTACTCTGAATATTATACATTTTCAAGGAGGTAAAGTAGATGCTTATGATTAGTCAGTCAATCTAGCCTACAGGAAGCCAAGGAAAAAACACAGAAGCAATGCTGACAAGAAAATTGTGGCTTTTTTTTTTAATTCAAAACCTCAAGAAAAGAGGTTTAAATCCCACATGTTTCTGGCAGATGGTAATGCTTGGGTAAGAAGCACATCGAGAGGCTTGAGAGCTGTAGGAGAGATCGTATCCATGTTGGGGGCAGGGGAGACAATAGAGAAAAAGAAAAGTTCTATAGAAAAATATGCCTACTCTCATTATAGCCGAAAGGATTCTTCCTTGTCGAATTCCTAAAAGCCTCCTGGGTCCTGGGTCCAGGGTACTAGGCTAAGCACTTTGAAACAAACAGAATGGGCTGTCAAGAAAACCACCGATTTAAAGGACCTGATTCTTGTCTCTAATCTGCTCTCTCCAATCTGCATCTTCTTCTTCACTCTCTTCTTTTCTTGCAGACCCAAGAGGTAAATGACAAACGTTCCACCTCAAGTTCTCTGGCCTTTTGCCTTGGCTCATAATTCAGTGCTGATATCAGCAAGTCATGTGTGGCCCTGATTACCACTGCAGTGCAGAGACAACTATGAGCTGAAGATACCAGGGAGTATGAGACTCTTATGGCCTTGGGCCAAAGGGGAGAGCCAAATAATCAGCTCTGGAGGAGAAGTGAAAATTCAAAGTCCAGCTCAAATACAACCTCCTGCATGAAGATCTGAAGCATACACCTATACTAAAATTTATATTATATTTAACTACACATATTTTAATGATCTTATTTGGTAGAATACAAATGCCTTGTAAACTCAGGCACATGTTATTTTTAAATTTTCTTTTTTATTATGAACTTAATTAACATGAATATTTCCAACTACAAAGAACAGAAAAAGAAGATAGTATGTGAAAGCTAAATCTCTACTATACAGTATTTTTCCTTAAAGTTAATATGATAGAGGAATGTAATATAGTTTACCTCTCAGACCTATGGAGATGGAATAAATTTATGTCCAAAGAAGAACTGGAACTCTTAATTGAAAACCAGATAGATAACTTTGACTATATTAAGTTAAAAAGTTTTTGTACAAACAAAATCAATGCAGACAAGATTAGGAGGGAAGCAATAAATTGGGAAATCATCTTTACATTTAAGGGTTCTGATAAAGGTCTGATCTCTAAAATATATAGAGAATTGTCTCATATTTATAAAAATTCAAGCCATTCTCCAATCAATAAATGGTCAAAGGATATGAACAGACAATTTTCAGAGGATGAAATTAAAACTATTTATAGTCATATGAAAAGGTGCTCCAAATCACTATTGATCAGAGAAATGCAAATCAAGACAACCCTGAGGTACCACTACACACCTGTCAGATTGGCTAAAATGACAGGAAAAGTTAATGATGAATGTTGGAGAGGATGTGGGAGGGCTGGGACACTGATGCATTGTTGGTGGAGCTGTGAATGGATACAGCCATTCTGGAGAACAATTTGGAGCTATGCTCAAAAAGTTATCAAACTGTGCCTACCCTTTGACTCAGCAGCATTTCTATTGGGCTTATATCCTAAAGAAATCATAAAGGAAGGAAAGGGTCCCACATGTGCAAGAATGTTTGTGGCAGCCCTTTTTGTAGTGGCTAGAAACTGGAAATTGAATAGATGCCCTTCAATTGGAGAATGGCTGAATAAATTATGGTATATGAATATTATGGAATATTATTGTTCTGTAAGAAATGACCAGCAAGATGATTTCAGAGAGGCTTGGAGAGACTTACATGAACTGATGCTGAGTGAAATGAGCAGAACCAGGAGATCATTATACACGGCAACAACAGTACTATATGACGATTAATTCTGATGGACATGGCTCTCTTCAACAATGAAATGTTTCAAACCACCTCCAATTGTTCACTGAAGAAAGCCATATACACCCAGAGAGAGGGATGTGAAATGTGGACCACAACATAACATTCTCATACTCCTTGATTGATGTTTGCTTACATTGTGTTTCCTTTATCTGATATATTTTTTGTGTAGATAAGATTTTTCTTGCACAACAATGATAAGTTTGGAAATATGTATACATATATTCGATTTGCCAATATTTTAACATAATTAACATGTAGTGGATATCCTGCCATCTAGGGGAGGGGTGGGAAGTTGGGGGGAAAAATTTGTAACAGAAAGCTATGTAAGGGTTATTGTTAAAGAATTACCCACACATATGTTATGCAAATAAAATTTTTAAAAAATTTAAAAAAAAAGTTAATATGATAATACCAATAGTTCTGGCTTGTCAGTATCCTCTTCTGAACTTTCTTCTGTATATTTTTAAATATTTCATTAATATTTTTCCTTTCTTTTCTTTTTTTAACATCACTATCACTTCTCACTATCCCAATTCTCTTTCTACCTCTCTTACTTAACCATCCTCTGCTCACACACAAATAAAAGTTCATCACTGTAACAAGTATGTATAATTTAGCCAAACAAATTCAGACATTGTGTCTGAAAATGTCTCATTCTTATCTCTGTACTATCATTTCTCTGCCAAAAGGTGGGAAGTATTTTTCATAATCAGTCTTTCAGAACTGTAACTGAACATTACACTGATCAGAGTTCTTATATCTCTTTCCTCTGGGCATTTTCTCTGCGTATCCCCTATCCCTGGAATGCTGTCTTTCTTCTGCTCCAACTGCTAACTTCCCTGACTTTCTTTTAAGTCCCACATGAATTTCCACTTTCTAAAGACGGTCTTTTCCAACCCCTCTTAATAACAGCACCTTCCCTCTATAAATTGTGTCCTATTTATCTTGCTTTGTATATATCTGTTGTATCCCCTATAAAATAGTAAGGCCTGTCTTTTGCCTCTTTTAGCATCCCTAGAGCTTATATCTAGCACAAAGAAATTGCTTAATGAATGTTTCTGATTAATTGATTGATTCAAAATTGTTTTTCTTTTCAAGTGTTCTGGTTCTGCTCACTTCATTCTGTCTCAGTTTATACAACTCTTCACAGGTTTCCCTGAATTCATCCCTTTTGTTATTTCTTATAGCACAATATTTCATTACATCCATATATTATAACTTGTTCAGCCATTCCATATTTCATAGGCACCTACTTTTTTCTAAAATGCTTGTATAAAGTTAAAGTATAATTAACAGAGAAATGAGTGTATCTGTCCAACAATTGCTATTATCTTCTGTCATTTCTGTCAATCTGGTGAGTGTGAGATAGAATCTCAAGAGCAGTTTTTAATATGCATTTCTTTTATTCTTAGGGATATGGAATACTTTTCCCCTCTATATCACTTTGAGCTTGTATTCTTTTAACTACTCATTACTGGGAACAGTTCTTCAATATTTCTAACAGTTCTCTATATAGCTAAGCTATATCATGTTCATTAGAGAAATTTGCTGCAAAAAAAAAAAATTTGTAAAGAGTTTTATCTTCTAACTGGATTGATTTTGTTTGTGCAAAAACTTCCTAATCCTAATTAAAATAGTCCAGTTTATCTTTTGTGATCATCTATTCCATTTGGTCAAAAACGTTTCCCTTATCCATAACTACAAGAGGCATTTCCTTCCAGCTCTTCTAATTTGCTTATAATGAAATCTTTTTACAATTAGACCATATATTCATTTCAAGTTTATTGTGATATACAGAATGAGATGTTGGTCAGCTGCTAATTTTTGCCATACTGCTTTTCAGTTTTCCCATAAGGTTTTGCCAAATAGTAAATCCAATTAAATATTTGTTAGAGTTAACACTAAAATTCCATTTTAAGTACCTATTATGTGCAAAACACTGTGTCCTAGACTGTGGGAGAACATTTCATAGGTGGGATAATGCTGATTAATAAATTGGAGAAAGTTAAGTTTAATTATAGTGGAACTTACAAACTAGCAGAGGAAAGACAAATACACAGGTAAACATAATACTTGGCATTGGGGAGGTACAAAATCAAAAACCTATGTAAGGTCTGAGCAGAAAGTCTGTTACATTGTTCAAAGACATTTTATACACACACACACACACACACACACACACACACACACACCCCTAAATGAATCAATGAATGAAATAGAAAGATAGATAAATAAATCCAATGACTCACTTGGGAACAAGGAAGCATGAAAAAAGGCATATAAAGAAATTAGGATAAGAAAGAACTTTTTTTTTGTACACTTCTTTAATTAAGTGTGTAGAATATGGTGAACTGGATATTTTCCCCAGGACCAGATGAATTTTGTGATAAACACATTAAATTTTTGGACTTAACTAGGAAAAAAGCTAAGCCAGAAGATGTGTCCTAGATCATATATGGAAGAAATAAATACATAAAAAGTCAGCCCTTCAATGCTGAACATGAAAGCTTTTTAGCCAACACCAAATGACTTGGAAATTAGTAGGTGGAAAGATGGTATAAGGCCAGCCACACAATGGTAATGATCCATTTTCAGTCTTTTGCAGTTAGAAAAAAAAAATAACAAACATTCACTTTCTCATGTTTCTCTAAGGCTAGTCAAAGGTCAGTCCTTCTCTTCCTTTTGGAGGATAAGCAAAGTGATAGAAGGGAGAAATCTAACATCTAGAATAACTCTAGAAATTTAGAGAAATAACTATGGGACTAATCTCCATAAGCAACCATAAGAAGGAAGATTTGGAGAAGAATATGAGAAAATGTAGAAATCCCAGAGTAATAATCCTCTCATATCAACAAAGGCCAAACCAAGTAATTGCAGTGAAACAGAAAGTCAATGAAAAGACATGTCAAATGGCATAGAAAGAAAAACCAGAATTTCTAAGAATAAGTGGTTTGAATACAGTATGTCACATTTAAAATAATCATAGAATCTATAATTACTAATGTGAAACTCAACTATGCTACCTATAATTAGTCACTTGAAGATTACAAAACAGAAAACAGAAATAAATATGGAATATATTTTTCCTTAAGCAGCAGCAAAAAGATGCTTGTGGACTAGAGTCTACTTTCAGGGTTTTCCATTGGTTTCTGAATAAGTTTAAATTCTTGTTTGTGAGACAGAAGGCTGTCTATAATCTGGCTTTTTTAGTTATTTTCAATTTCTCCTCCTTCATGGGCTCCTTTCCTGTTGTCTACAAACATGCACATCTCTCCTATTCTGAAAACCCCTTACTTGATCCTTTCATCCCCAACTCCGCTCAAATTTCTCCTGTCCTCTGTTGCTAAACTCCTTGGAAAGTCCACCTACAAAAGGCACCTGGACATTCTCTCCTCTCATTTTCTTCTTAACCTCCACAATTCAGCTTCTGACCTTATCCGTCCACCAAAAAGTTACCCATGATCTCTTACTTGACAAATCTAATGGTCTCTTCTCAACCCTCATTCTTCTCAACCTCTCTGTGGCAATGGACACTGCTGACCACTCTGCTCCTTGATGCTTTCTTCCCTTGAGTTTTCTGAGACATTCCTCTCTCCTGGTTCTCCTAAATGTTAATCCTCCTCCCATCGCCTTTGCTGAATCCTCATCCAGACCACACACTAACTGCAGGTGTCCCTCAGGGTTCTACTCCCGACCCTCTTCTCTCCTTCTTCTACACTACTTATCCTGATGATTTCAGCATCTTTCATTGATTTTATTACCATCGCTATGCTGATGATCTTCAAACCTATCTATTCTGTCCCAATGTTCCTGCTAATGGCCTTTCAGACATCTCAAACTGAATGTCCAGTCTATATTTAATACTCAGTGTCCAAAATGAAACTCACTTATCTTTCCCCTTTCCCCCTCTCCCTCCTTTCCCTTCTGTATCTCCTCCACTGAGGACCTCAGGCTAATAACTTGGAAGCCATCCTAGATTTCTCCATCTCTCTCCCTCCCAC
This sequence comes from Myrmecobius fasciatus, assembly GCA_023553655.1. Classification (NCBI taxonomy): domain Eukaryota; kingdom Metazoa; phylum Chordata; class Mammalia; order Dasyuromorphia; family Myrmecobiidae; genus Myrmecobius; species Myrmecobius fasciatus. Next base: position 109,144 of record JAJPUD010004630.1, on the reverse strand, counting down.
ATCCATTTTAGGATGGCTGATCCAGTCAAGGCTGGCTGATTTCATCTTTGTAACATCTTTCCAATATACCTCCTTCTGCTTTCCTCTGACACCGTCACCATTCTAACGCAGATCCTCATTGGTCCAAACCTGGATTACATCAGTACCCTATTAGTGGGTCTGTCTATCCTAAGGTACCCCCTTCCCCTCCCCACCCCTCATCCTGGCAAGTAAGGTCTGCCTCAAGACTGAGAAGAAGTAGACTGAACCTTACTTGAGATTAGAAGTCATTTCTCCTCTAAATTCTAAATTTCCACTCCACAAAATCTAGAAGTACTTTGCTGGCATCAAGGAATGTTCCCTGAACTAAATTAAAGAGGAAACATGAAAGATGATTTAGTTTATGCTCAAATCAAGCATGTAAAACTTTATAAAATACTTGTTTAAAAAAAAAGCTGACCTAGATCATTTGAATTTTAAAATTTGACTCATTTCTTTTTGACAACTCTTCTTTCATAAAGAATGAATTTACTTATATGCATAGTAAAGGAAATCTCTTTTGGTGGGGTAATGGATATTTTCACTAATAAAATGCATTTTTCCCCTTTTTAATAAATTCTGAACTCAACCCCAAAAAAGATAAATATCCCCACATACAGAACAGAAAAAGAAAGCTGTACATGAAACCACTAAGAATCTATATAGTGAACAGTTGGCTTTTTCTTTTAGTATATAATAAATTCAGTCTTATCTCCAAAGATGTTCTGTTTGTCTGTTTTTTAGTGAACTTCATTTTGCTCTATGCACAAAATGAATTTACTTAGCAGCTTGCCTTCTTCTTTATCCAAATCTTAATTATGCTGTTCCCAAAATATTGCCAACCTCTTCTACTTTTGTCCCTCTACATTTTTATTCACATTAAACCTTATTCTTGAAATGCCTTCAATCCACTTCCATCTACTAATTCCTCCTCTTCCTTCAAGACCATAATATAAAATCTTCCATAAAACTGTTTTACATCCCACCAGCTAGAACTTTTCTCTCTATTGTTTTTCACAGAACCTTTTTTTGTACTCCCCTATCTGCTTACTCCATTCTCTTTTAAATTACAACTGTGTACATGCCTTATTTTAGAAGCAGCAAAATAACACAATGGATAGATTTGGGGGCCTTTAAGTCAAGAAAAGTGGAGTTAAAATTCAAATGCAAGACACTTAATAGTTATATGACCCTTGGGCAATCAGTTAATCTCTCTCTGCCTCAACTTTTTTGATTGTAAATGGAGTAAATAATAGCAAATAATAACACCTACCTCCCAGTGCTTTTGTGATGATCAAATGAGAAAGCAGTTCTAAGTGCTTTTCACAGGACCTGGTACATAGTATATGAATGGTTGTTTCCCTTTCTGGAGAGCAATTTGGACTTATGTTCAAAAGGCTACAAAACTGCACACCCTCTTTGATCACTACTGGGTGAGATCAAAAAAGAGGGGAAAGGACCCACATGTACAATAATGTTTGTAGCAGCCCTTTTACTAGTGGCAAGGAGTTGGAAATTGAATGGATGCCCATCAGTTGGGGAAGGGCTGAATAAATTATGGTATGTGAATGTAATGGAATATTATTATTTTATAAGAAATTATGAGCAGGCTCAGAAAAGCCTGAAAAGACTTACATAAACTGATGCTGAGTAAAGCAAGTAGAACCCAGAGGCCATTGTTCCCAGTAAAAGCAAGATTATGTGAGGATCAATTGGAATGGACTTGGCTCTTCTCAACCAACTATGTGGGATGAGGTTCAAAGCAGAACCAACAGAATTGGGATGAAAAATGCCATCTACATTCAGACAAAGAACTAGGGAGACTGAATATGGGTAATATTTTCATCTTTTTAATTTCTTTGTTTTTAAATAAATAAATGATTGTTTCATTCTTTCCCCAAAAGACTCGCTCAGAGAGCTCCCTCAGAGAGAGGAATGTTTTCTATTTATCTTTTTAATCTCTCCAAACATACAGCACAGAGTCTTGAACATGGCAGATTATCAAAAAATAATTTGTTGAATTAAATTGGGATAGGTTGGCACTGCACAAAACAAGTACATCAATTTGGCTCCAAACTTCTAGAACAAAGGTCGACAAACTATGGCCCTCCTTGCCAAACCCCTCTCTACAATCTTATAACCTAAGTCAGATGGGCAAATAATTGATATTCTTTGATGTTTTATAAAATGAATAGTGATTGCTATTAATCAAACATAAAATCCATGTGAACCAAAATTCCCTGGAACCTTATAGAGAGCAAAATTCAATACATAGTACAACTGGTGAAATAAAACTATAACATATACAATCCTCCATCCCCTACTCTCCACCCCATTATGTGAAGCTTGAAAATAGCCACCTAAGAAGATATTGCCATTGTTTATTATTCATTTGCCTGGTCCCTAAACTGAGTGACTTTATCACTGGGGACAGTAAACAAGGACCAGTGGGGCTGAAGTTCCAGAAAGAGAGATTTTAGTTTCAATACAAGAAAGAATTTTCTAATAATTAGATTTTTCCCAACAATGGAAAGGGGCAAGAATTCAATAAACATTTAGTAGGTGCCAACTGTATGCAGAAGCCTATATTAAGTGGTATGTGAAAAACAAAGTTTTTTTTTTTTAAAGCATGTTATAAACAGGTATTTTTATAATGTGAAATGCTTAGTGAAAACATCCAGAATATTTCAAAATATTAACTTTTAGTAATATAATTTCTACATGTAACATGTAAATTATTATTTTAACTTGCTAAAAATGATACATGAGTATATTATTTATATTTCTTCAACAAAAATAAAGAAATGTAACTTACAAATTGGAATACTGAAGAATTCAACTTTTGAAATTCCAAATTGTACTATTCACAAAAGTTTTAGTGTTAACTTGTTAATCCTTTTCTCCTTAAAAATACTTAATAAATGTTACAGTGCCTCCTTCAAAGAGTCTAAGAGAGAAGCCACTGACACATAACAAAGGCACAGATAGGCTTTAATTTTATTGTTTGTGCTTAGTAAATGTTTACTGAATTAAATACAAAAAACCCTTTAAATCCATTAGAGTCACAAAGCAAATCAATGTGAAGCCTGAGTCTCAGTGGATAAAGAGCTGGAAAACCTGGGTACAAGTCTCATCATACTCAAGGTATGATTGGACAAATCTTTTGACTTGTTGGTGCTCCAGATCACTTTGCAGAAGGGGGTACTGATGAATCTACATAGGTGGAGGATGTTTCCTCACCAAACATTCCCTTGACCAGTGAAATCACAGGTCCAGTTCCCATTCCAAGCCAAGCCCTGATGCTGAAGGTCATTATCACCCAGAATGTTTAGCAGAAAGGAAGATAGAAGAGATGACATTGAGGTCCTTTCCAATTCTAAAGCTATGTCTAAACAAGAGAGGCACAAATAAAGAGTCATATCTGCATCAACCACACATAAATCTTTGCACTGAGTGTCCCTTTTACAATGCATTCTAATTCTGCAGCCAAGGAAGACAGGAGCCAGCAGGCTTCCTCCCTTGTTGCTACAGCTTGGCATTTAAAATGCTACATCAACCTGAAGCACATCATCTGATTCATATCTATTTCTTTTAGTCTGATGAGATCAATCAAAAGCTGAACTGACATATATCCCAGAGCCCACTCCTAAAGATCCTGGGATTTTTCTTCAATTCATTAAATATCCAGTAAACAGCTACTATATGTAGAATTCTGTACTAAGCACTCAGGAAGATTAAAAAAAAAAAAAAAAAAAAAAAAGTTTGGATAGAACATTGACCCTAACCTCATTATTTCAAAATGACAGTTATCAAGAAACCTCTGATGTTTTTGATTCTCTTTCTTGCAAGAAATTCTCAATGGGTTCTTAGCAGATATTATATGGAAGTAAAGTTGAAGCCACAGATGTGGCTTAAGGAATCTACTGAAGGAATCTTCAAACAAAATATCCAGAATTCAACTTCTTATCATTCTTCCTAACAGACATCTCCTTTTGACCTCACAATTGTGCAGGGAGCACCAGTCTGATCTTCCATATTCAAAACTTTTAGTTATCTTTATTTCTTCATTTTAATTCATTTTCCTCTTTCAGTCAGTTACCAAGTCTTACTGATTCCATCTCCAAAATATTTCTCATAGACAATTCATTCTTCATAATTTTTTTATATAACTGTCCCCTTTAGGAATCTAGTAAAATCCATGGACCCATCATCTGAATGTTTTTAAATGCATAAAATGAATACATGTTATTATAAAGGAAACCAAGTATACTGAAGCTATCAGAAAACATTTTTTAAAAAATCAGACCACAGGTTAAGAACCACTGCTTTGTGATATAGATAGACCCTCTGGACATAGCTAAATTATTATAGTCGTCTAATAAGTTTTCCCGCTTCCATTATCTCCTCATTCTACTATATTTATATAGCTTCTACACTAATTTTCTTACAGATTAATTTGATCATTTCATTCCTTTGTAGCAAGGTGTAGTGAAAAAAACACTGAACTTTACATTGGCAAACTGAGGTTCTACTCCTGGTTTTAACATTTACTAGCTCTTATAAGGCCCAGAAATCTCAATTTCCTTATTTGTAAAAAGGGGATAACATTTATATTATCTATTTCAACAGCATTATTGTGGGGAAAGTGCTCTATGAAATTTCAAGTGCCATGCAAATTCAATTTGTTACATGTTTTCAGTGGCTCCCTATTGCCTCCCAAATAAAGTTCAGATTTCTTTGCTAGGCAATCTTTTGCTCATCATATAACTTTGTGATATCGCTAAACCAGGATACTCAAGTACAGCTGAAACTTTCCTGCCTTCATTGTTTTGTTTAGTTTAGTTCCTCTTAAATTGCTGAATTCTAATCCACCTTCTCTAAGATCCAACATAAATGTTATCTCTTCCATTTTTCCTCCTCAGTCGATACCATTGTAGGTCTCCTAGTAGGTCCTCCCATTCCTCGCTCCCCCTTCTCTTTCTCTCTTCCCTCCTTCCCCTTCCTTGTTCTCTCTCTCTCCCCTTTCCAACCTCCCTCTCACAGCCCAAGTCACTTGTCCTTAAAGTGTTCTAGTCAGCTCTTTGAACAATGAACTACAGAGAATGTTCTACTTGTATTAGTAAAAATTAAAATTAGTATTATATGGGAGATCTCTTTACTAAGGAAAATACAGGTCCAGCCCTCTCCCTGACTCTCCTCCTGAAGGGAGAATGATTGAATTAATCAATGGAGCATTGGCTGCTACGTGCAAAGTGCTGTGCCTAGTGCTGAGAACCAAACAGAAAAGCTTCTGGCTTTCAAGGAGACAAAAACCTTATGGGGAGAATTTTAGTTACCAGCCAGACAGAAAAGCTCCAGGGTTCTTAGGGTACAAGGCAAAGACGGTGGCCCTGACAGGCCTTACACTCCGGATAAAATGACTCCCATTTCTGAGGTGGGCCGCTTGACTTTGCTGGCACACACTTTCCTTTCTGGGTCTTCAGTAGCTAAGGCCGTGGCACTTATGAGAGGGAAACCTCTCACAGCACTGGAAGCGGGACTACTCCCAAGACTCTTGGGTTTTCATCTGGACCTGAGGGCAGGCGGTGACTTCCTCAAGGAGCCTTGTGGCTCCAACTTGGGTGGCTTGTAGGAGGTATGAATCTCATCCTTGGTATAAAGAATGTGCAGGGAGGGGAGGGCAATGAGCCTGAGGTAACAGTGGTATGGTACTCCTCTGTCTGTTGTGGCGTCTGGTTGGAACCTGCTGCTGCAAGTGATGAAGAACACGAGCCTCTTCTCCTCAGTAGTGGCTGGGAGCTACAAACAAGCCTGGCTTTGGGGGGGGGGGGGCAATGCTATTCCCAAGGCTCTTGGCTTTGGGTCCAGCATTGATTCCACCAATCAGTGCTGAGGGGTGACAACTGCCGGGCACATGATGCCTCCTCTTTCTCTTTCAGGATGCATTGCTGAGCGAGGGGACTTGCCCCCGTCTCTGCCCATCAGGAAGTGGGAAGTCACCTGGCATGTGTTCACAGCTCATTCCTCCCTCTTTGTTAGGTAAGAAAGAAGTCTCTGTTGATACTACAGGAGGGTAAGCAATCCATTGCCTACACTCTAATCATCAAATTCTTATACACTTATGCAGGCTACAGATTTAAAGCACCAAATGGAGATTTACTAAAGGTTATCACATCACAGACTTTTAGGGTATGAAAGGAATATATAAATTAAGGGTTAAGCACAGTGCCTAACCCTTTATAGGCACATGCTTTATAAATGCTTCCTCCCTTCAATTAAGTTAGCTGAAAGGCACCTCAAAGACCACAGAGTGCAACACCCCCCCATCCCGAATGTGCTCAACAACTAGATATTAATCTTTGCTTAAAGATCTCCAATAAAAGGAAACCCATTTCTTCTTGAGGCAACCCAATCTAATTTTGAATACCTCTAATATGTCAGCAAATTCTTCTTTACCTTAAGTATAAATTTTCCTCATTATAACTTAGGTTGAGAAATGTAGACCTGGTCTTGGAGGACTTCTGGTCTGACTCTCTCAGAATTTGAATTTGAATCTAGCTGCTGTTCACTTAAGTACAGAGATCCTTCCAAGATGTCACAGAGATCTTCCACCCACTTCTCCTAGTTCCTCCTGCAGGGGTCAATGACTTTATACTCTGCAGGCATTTCATATTCTGTGACAAAATATGATGACCACAGATCATAAAGCAATAATAGTAAGTGGTATTTACAGCATGATTTACACAATGAATTTTCATTTCACCATCCAAAAACCCTGCAAAATGGTTTTGTTATTCCTAATTTATGGACGAGGAAATGAAGGCTCAAAGAGATTTGTTGATCTGCTTGACCAGTAAGTATAAAGCAAAGATTCTAATGCAGGTTTTCTAACTTCAAACTTGAAATACTTTTAACTGTGTTTTATGTCAAAGTCCCTATCAGTGTTGAGAAGAAAATTTACTATTTGTTCATTACCAGAAAGATGCAGGTTGTTGCCATCAAACCCACTAAGAAATTATTGAAGTTTAAAAGTCACCATCCTGGCACCCAAAAATATTCAATGAACTAAGCTGAATGAGGGGAAAGTCAGGAAGGCTGGAAGAGATAAAGGAACCTCTCATTCCATGCAGGAATCTCATCTTCAATGCATCTGAAAATCAGTCCTCAAGCCTTTGTTTCCACACTCCCTTGGAAAAGATATTCGTAACAGAACAATATTTTCCTCATTGAACTTCACATTGTGGGGAAAAAAAAAAAGATGTGAAATCAGATAACAGATGTCAAGTTTTGAGCTTCTAGGGAGAAAAGGACACTGTGCATTTCAAATGTTAAGGTATCTCAAGAATATACTAAGCTATTGAGGGTAAATAAAAATATAGACTCAGAATCATGAAAGGAAATGAAAGAGACATGATCTAGATATTAACAGTATAAACAACTATCCTGCCATATCACTAATTTTAACCTCACATTAGGAATACTCACCAACATTTACAGTATGAACTAAAAAAATTAGGGCTTATGAATTTTCAAATTTAGCATTACATTATCAGTAACAATAAAATATACAAAAAAGGTTGATCATCTAAAGTACCTTGTCCACCTTAAGGAAAAAACAATGTACATATCATCATTTTGAAACTTATAAATGAAATTAAATAATGCTTCAACACTTTAAGAATGATGATTTCCATCAATGTAGAGTCTCCCTCCACTGAGGCAGACTGAGAACCTCTCTTATACCCCAGTTGATGTTCTGAAGAAATTGATCATCAGGCTGTTAAGTTCTTTAGTGGGGAGCCTCCAAATGCTGACCACTTGCAGTGGCAAATCACTTTGGAGTCCATAAGCACTTTCCTTACCACAATGTGAATTATTATTTCCATTTTACAAATAAGGAAACAAAGGATCAGAAAGATTAAGAGCTTTGCCTAAGTTCAGAAGCTTAGTGAATAACAGGCTTTCTCATATCAAGTGTGGGCCTCTTTACACTCAAACCATGCTGCCTTTTTTTTTTTTTTTTTTTTTACAAACTAAGACATTGTCTTCTGTACAGCATTTTATTTTCCAGCCATCCTTCTCTGTTCCTATATACACAAAGAAATACTTAAACATTCTAGATAAAAAAGCAATCTATCAGTATCTCAAAGCAAAAAGATGTTTCAATCACACATCATTACTTTAATTATGTCTATGTTTTAATCATAGTATGTAACAGAAGGGATCAATGACAGTGACTGGCTGAATATCTCAGGCATTACCTTTTCCTCTCTTCTCAATCACTGTGTTTGTACTTTGGGGTGTGATACTGGCTCTCTAACCATTATGATGAGCAAAATCTGGAGAGATGTTCAGGGAAACATTCTCTTGATGCACTCTTTGAAAGGCTCTCCATTGATTTTATGTTGTTTCTTTCCACCAATGGAAAACAAATTGGAAAACACTGTGCCAACTACAGAAAAATCAGACATAAGCAATTTTGCCTAAGAATCATAACTAAATGCCCCAGAGGAAAATTAAACAGATGGACTTTTCTGTATAAATAAAGAGGAGAGGGAAGGAAGGGAAGGAGAGGACAGAAACAAAAAGAATGAACAAAGCTTTGGAGTTCAGCAGTACAATGTAGGGTAGGTTCAGCCAAGAAAAAAATTCGTATCTATTATTCAGTTTTAACTCTCCTACTACATTTAGGTTTATCCATAAGTGAAAGGAGAAGTACTTTCACAAAGTAAACAAGGCCTTGCAACTAGAAGTCAACTGGAAAAAAAAAAAGCTTCAACTTCAGATTTCTGTTTGAAACTGAATTTTGAAAACTATCAATGGCCCTTCATTTTTCCTAGGAAAGCATCTATTTGGTTGTACTTTCATGATTATTTCTTGATCCACCTTTAAAACTATTAAATGAATTTAAAGAACACTATCATAGGATATGTATTACAGATTTTTTTTCTCATTTAAGTTCTCCTTTCAAATTCATTACCAGTATATCACAAAGATACCTTTAAATATTTCATAATCAATTGCTTTATTCAACTATTTTGCTAGTTTCTTCTTCAGAAATTTGCCAATAGCATGCTTAATCTTCTTAGAATGTTAACATTACTTAACATTAAATAACATTTATCACATTACTATCCATTGGTGTTACTAGAGATCACAATAATTCACTATGAAGCAAAGACAGAAAAAAAGATTAAAGAAAACAAAAAATATGAATAGAACCAAATCATGGACCCTGTAGCCTGAAGGTATGTCTTCTCATTTCAGTATTAAAAGGGCTCTAAAGCACTCCTATATACAGAAATAATGCAAGCTACCCCTCATGAACCACATTCACTTTCACAAAAATCATTCAAGGTTAACATTCTCATTTCTAACTATTTAGAAATTTTATTTTATGTCAATTTTTCTTCTATTTCCATTTTCACTAGAATTAATAACTCAAAGGGGCTATTAACTACAGTTTTCCTTTGAATGATGTTCTTCCAGTTTCAATTTAGTCTATAGGAGGGGTGGGGAATGCCTGGGCCACAGGCCACATAAAGCTGGCAAAATCATTTGTTAACACAACCACTTGTTGAGCTGAGAGTTAGATACAACCTCCCACTGCTTGAGTTCTATAAGTTGATAATTTTGTATTGTTTGTGAATGATGTAATAAATATCCAATTGGCAGGAAAAAGGTAGGCTGACCTGGGAACTTTGATTTTCCAGTAGATGGATGATAGCTCAGTAACTTTACTTTCTCAATTTTATCTATTAGAAATAATAGAAATAACTCTGACATTGTCTAATTTTCATTTTCCTTATGTTCCTCTATTGCATTTGTCTCTTAGTTTTTCCCAAGTCATCCCTTCATTTACTATATATTGCCCAATTCGCCTCATTTTCTCATTTAGAACCTTCACTCAACTCACTGACTTTTCAGCTTCATTACTCTTATATTTATTTAAACATCTCTGCTCTTGGCCCCGACCTCCACCACCCTCCTAGTATTCTAAAGTCATGGGGATGAATTCCCAAAGCTCCCGTTCTAGCTACCTTTACTTCCCCAGGAGTTATCCAACACACACAGGCTTACCCCAACCATCTGTTTCTTTTTCATTCCTATTCTCTGTCCTGGACATTCAAAGAATGGGCATCATACTGACTTCTAGGATAAATTCACAGATTCCTCCTTTATTTCTACTTTTCCCTTCATTATTATTCTTTTCTTATCAGCTCCCACACATAAAACCTTCCTGGCTCTTCTCCATGTTTAACTCTCATCTGAAATCTCTTGTTCTTCTTTTGCCATATGATTTCATAATTTTTTTTTTAAAAAAGCTAGTACTGACATTATCATTGAGCTACCAGATATTCTCATTTTGAGAGACATTCTGGTCATTGTGTCTGGCTATACTAAGCAAATAGGTCAGGTCTGGGGAAAACTGCCTGAGGAAGCTGTCTTCTCCTAAACAACTGTTATTCACATTCCAGAACCAACTCTTCCACATAAAACTGAATGAGTTTGTTCTATACAATTCCTATGGTGTTTTTTTTTTTTTAATTACTATCAGGGACTTAGAGACAGAGGTTTTAAAACACAACATGTAAATTTTGTATATTTATGCAAAATAAAGATATGTCTAAAGATTTCCTGGAAAAAATGTTTGTTGGATATTATCAGGCACTAATTCCCTATCCTCCTTTATTTTCATTCTGCCATGTCTCTTCCAAACAGTATAGACACTGTTTTATCAGACTGATAACTCTTTTTGTTTCTCTCTGAAATCAAACATATACCAAGGCAAAAGACCAAATATCAGTTAATATTATAGCTAAAGAGAGTAATTAACCACTGATTTAGAGTTCTGTTTATCTTCCTTATGTCAAGTTAAAAACATCTGTAAAACTTGTCTTTATTAAAATCGGTCCTCATGATACAATAAAAATATCTACATTCATGCAAATATTTATATTTCACATACAGTGTACTTTGCAATAAAGACTAAATTCATTCCATATTTTCATGTACTTACTTTTTTTTACCTAAGTAGAAAATGAATACCTTTCATCATACCCATGCAAAGAGAGCTCTTTCTGAGCTGGGTCTTGCTCTCCTGCTTGGAGAGTCCCTGGCTAAAGAGCCAGTTCATGAGAGGCCCCAGCCATACTTATTTCTTTCTCAGATCAAGTCATTCTCCATTATGCTCTGCTTCTTCACCTGCAGCCTTGCTCTCTGAGTGGTGTCTACCTTCCTACTTTCTACCCTCTCTCCAGATTCCTAGCTTTTCTTTATGTGTTAAATCTTTATCTTTAATCTTATTCTGCTGGCCCTAGGTTTCTATGAGACACTCCTATGAATTCCTTAAAATCACTGATTACAATGACTCCATGCCCTAAAGACCATTCTAATTTAGGGGGTGTCTCTTCTTTCCTATTTTTCTGAACTACCCTACACAGAGATAATACAACTTCCATGCCTTCTCCAACTTTTCAGAGAGGGGCAAAGATAAGGGACCAGAGGGTGGAAGGAGAGCAATATATGCTCTGATAAGCTCAATTTCCCCTTGAGGCCATTATGCTCTAAGTATTTCTCAATCACAAAGACAAATGATGGAAGTGGTGTTAATTAAACACTCTTTGCTACCAGGTTTACTGTTGGTTAAAATTCTCTCAGAACTCTGAGGACTGTATTGCAAATACTCTCCTGGGCCTAAATCAAGGGAGGATATAACTCATCTTTCCTTATTTACAAATCAACCAAAAAAAAAAAAATTTCCATGCAACCATTTAAATTTTATATTGGAGTCCTAAGCTGAGGTCTCTGAAATTAAGAAACCTTATGTTTCAAAAATCTTTCTCAAATGCAATAAATATTCAAAGAGTTCACAATGTCAAAAGACTAAATTTAACTACAATTCAGTTAGCTCTTGGACATCTCAAGATGGCTAACAAGATGACTAAACCAAAGAGTACAGGAGAACACAGTGGGGGGATTTCTTGGAAAAAGTCTTCTCCAAGGCAAAATCTGAACTAGTACCCTACATAGTCTAGAGAGTACCCCAAAATTAAAGCCACTAATTTCCAATAGACTCAGAAGGAAACCTGTACAGTGATCTGTATAGTCCATTTCACACAGCTTTCCTATTTTAAGTCTACCGCCTGCTTCTGCCAGAAAATGAAGCTTCTGGCATTTGTCTGGGAGCTCAAATGTCTTGAAAAGCTGCAAAGGTGAAACATAAAACTTACCCTTTGCGATTCTCCCATTTGATCTTTTGTCTCATATGTTCCCCTTAGGGATGTATGAGAAATACTTCTCTGAATAATTCATAAGTACCTAGACAGAAACTCACTTATCCTTCTGAATAAAAAGGTTGGGTACAAGAAGCTGATTATAGCTGTTCTGAATGCTCTAGTGATAGCTGCAATATCTTAAAGGACTTTATAAAAATTTTCTTTATGATAGTGATATAAAAATTAATAGTCACCTAATACTTTCACTCAAACAGACCACAGATAATAGTATTATATTAAATTACTTATAAAGCAGCAGAAATATGTTAAGGGAAGTTTAAAAGATGAGAAATATGCTATCATACAAATTTTGGTTTAAAAAAAAATCCTTATTTTTCCTAAGCTTTCTCATTTTAAAAATGGAAGATAATATTGATTACTTTAAAATAGTGAGAATAAACTAATGAAAATTGTAAAATTTTGTAAGTTCCTCTAGTGAAACTATTTCATTATTTATTACAGATAGAATCATAAGGTTTTGGAGATGACAGGGATCTGAACGGTCACCAACTCCAATCTTTTTTTTGCACACCAGAAAACCGGGGACCAAAAAGGAAAGTAGTTATCCAAAATCACCAGTGAAAATAGAGTAGGATTTGGACTCAAAGAAAGCAGGTTCAAATTCCAGTTCTGCCATTTACTACCTATGTGATCTTGGGAAAGTCATCTAACTTTTTGGATCTCAGTTTCCTTATCTGTAAAATTAGGGAGACTGGATTAGACCACCCCTTTCAATTCAGAATTTATAAAGGTACAATATGTGTAACAATAGAGATTTGAACCTATCTCCTGGTTAGCAACTACCCCAGGGTTCTTTCCACACACCATCCCCTTCTGATTGACTGTTGGGGCACAAAAACAGCTAGGAGGAGCTAGGACCAGGGAGATGGTGATATCAAAGGCACCTAAGTAACATTATAGAACTTCTTTAGCTTATATTGGAAAAGCCACAGATGCTAGAACAGGAATAGTTTGACCTCTGGATCTGGCATGCATATTAAGTGAAAGAATAATATATTTTCACAAAATGGCATATAGCTCTATCTTTGTATAAATAAACGCATGCCTATTGTGTGTGTGTGTGTGTGTATATACATACTGTATATATATATATAGTATATATATATACAGTATGTATATATATATATATACTTGTGTGTATATATACTATATATAGTATATATATACAGTATGTGTATATATATATACACACAAGTATATATATATATATACACACACAGACACACACACACACACACACAGACACACACACACATATACTTCCCTCCCTCCCAAAAAAATGATTCTGACTTTTGGGTATATCAGTTATTCTCATAAATAGTCTAACTAAGTTCAGTTTCAGAATTTCATTAAAAAAAAGTACTTGGCACAAAGGAAGCATTCAGTAAAAATTTTAAGTGACCAATTAGAAAGGACTAATTACTTACATTTATATAAAAACTGAGGGTTTTCAAAGCACTTTTCTCCCTAAAAACCTTTTGAGACAGGTAGCATTTTATTAATCCCTATTCTATAGATGAAAAGCTAAAGGTGAAAGAGGTCAAATGACTTTTCCAAGGAACAGAGGTAACTCAATCTACTCCCCTTCCTGGAAGTATTCAATTCCAAAACCATGGACAAAATTATGACATATGTTGTGGACATGATAGAGTGGTGGATAATTCCCCAAAGAATCAGGTTCCCAAATAACTCCTGAGGTTTCAGAGAGGAAGGAAAATAGGCCCAGTGAAGCTATCCTTGACCTATGGCTCAAATTCCCAGAAGAGGATAGTCTAAGTGAAATAATAAGCATGTCATTTGCAACAACTCATGATCAAAGTAGAAAATGGGTTCTTTCCAGATTACCTACTTACCTTTAACTCTGGAAATTCTTAGATGGCAAAAAGTCCACACCAGGTCATCATAAGCCACATTTCTACCTCCATAGTGACAGGAGGAAAGTGACAATATCATCAATGGAACTGCCCATCTCTTTTATTGGGGGGAGGGGGGCAGGGAAAGAGGGTAATATCCCTTATTTATCAAAGATTCAAGCACGTGAATGGTATGAGACAGCTTGGATGTATGTAAGATGGGGACCTGAATGCCCAGGAAATTCTCCAGAATAGCTATCATATGGCAACAAAAGTGTTGGAAATGCCTCAAAGGTAAAGCAATAGCACAAAAAGTTTAAGAACAAGTAACTCTCTCTCTGGTTGAAGTTAAAGGTTCAAACTTAGATACATCTGACAACACTGCAGCTGCTTATAAAGCTGAAATCCCTTAGTTTCAGGTTCTTTGGGTTGGCAGAGAGGGCCCAAAGCTCACAGCAATTTAATGAATAGGAATCTCCTCTTTCAAACAGACAGAACCCTCAAGGATAGTTTGACTTGGGGGTGGGCCCAAGGCCTCAAGGACTCGACTCACCAGTCTCTGCATGCTCTTCACATGAGTGGGGCTGATGGATAAGGCTTCTTCATACCAGCGTCTGGCCTCGTCAAGGTTTCCCCGGAGTTCAGAGACCTGGCCCCGCATGTAGAGGACGTTGTGAGACATGGGAAAGAGGTTGGCGGCTTCCTGGGTGCAGGCCGTTGCTTCTGCAGGCTTGCCGATTCCAATGTAGACTTCAGCTGGGGAGAGAAGAGCACAAGCAGGATCGCACTTGCCTGAGACACTTCAATGTAGCTCCTCTGCCCCACAGCGCTCATGCTGGGGGGTACCACTAGGGAACCAGGCAGCTTCATGCTGGAAGGAACCCATCTGCAAAAGGAGCAGCCCAACAAGCAGGGCTCTAACTCAACCAAAGGGAGTACCTGGATGTTGGTGGGTATTTACTCTGCCTAGTAATTCAGTCATAAAACCACGTCTATGGCAGACAGCTGTAGAGATTAAAAAGTGCTTCCCCTCGATGGTCAGGGAAAATTAGGAAAGCTCAGGTCCCTGCCCTCTGAGGAGGGCAACTCCCACTCTGCCTCTTGGCAGTATCATTAGACAAAGGGCACTGGCCTTGTGGACCACTGGGTTGTGTCATCATCAAATTTCTTATTGCAGAGCAAATACAAAGGGCCCAATTACAGCAGGAATTCAAGTGAATTAAACTCAATTCAATTAAACAAATATTTATTCAACTTCTACTATATTCAAGGAACTTAAAAGTAATTTAACTCTCAGGCCTATCTTATAATTCTGAAGCTGAAAAGCTTCAGTAGCAAACTTCTGTCTTAAATCCTTATAAGTCCCTCTCCTCATCATACTTTACTGAGAAAAGGGATGCCCTAGGCCAAAAAGCTACTCTCTAATTTATACCCCCAAACCTTTTGACATCACCCCCATTCTCTCCTCCTTTATTTATTCTCTGATTAAGAGGTAGCCCTTCTCACCAAGATTAAACTCTCTCAACTTGGTTCCATCCCTTCCTTTTTTCTGCCAACAAACTGCCACCTATAATCATTCCCCCCCCACACTTCACTGATCTCTTCCTATCTGACTTTTTCCCTGAATTCTATAAACATGCACATGCCTCACCTATAATTAATGCTCTATCTAATGCACAAAGCTCTCCTTCTCATGCTCTTATTCATTTCTCAACCCCTTGAATCTGGCTTCCAAATTCCATCATACAATTGGGCCTGCTCTCTTCAAATTTACCAATAATCTCTTAATTGCAAATTAGATGATCTTTCCTAAATTCTAATCCTTTTAGATCTAGCTGCATTTGACATTTTTGGCTACTCTCTCCTTCTGAATACTCTCGCCTTTGGTTTTTCATGATATTGATCTCACCTGGTTTTCCTAATCTCTTATCTAACTATTTCTTCTTTCTCTCTTTCACTGGCTCAATATCCATATCATGCACCACAAATGGGGTGCTTTTCAAGGTTCTGTCCTGGGTCCTCTTATTTCTTCTCTTTATACTCTTTCTCTTGTTGATTTCACTAGCTTTCATGGGTTTAATTATCATTTCTATATAGATGAACAGGTTTATATTTCCAATTCAAGTCTCTACCCTGAACTAATTGCACATTCAAACTGTGTATCACAGAGACATCTCAAACTCAACATGTTCAAAACTGAACTTATTCTTTTTCCCAAACTTATCCTCCTTTTGAACTTGACTATTTCTATGAAGGTCACCACCATCTTTTCCAGTCTTCCAGCTTTACAACCCTGGCCATTTCCCCTTAGCTTTTCATTATTTTATTCCACATAACTAATTAGTTGCAAAACTGTCATTTCAACTTCCACAAAATCTCCTGCATCACTCCCCTTCTCATTAGCCACGTAGCCATCACCTTGCTAAAGGACTCCCTTTACTTCTCACAGAAACAACTGCAATGGTCACCTAATTATATTTTTGCCATCTGCCTGTTTCCATACTAATCCATTCTCTTGCCCAGCTTCTACCAAACCACTAAGTTCTTCAACCAACACTAGTCACCCTCTTCAGCTTACCAAAGAAGCATGCCCACTGGTGGCCTGGATCTGATTCTGGAAAAGTAGGAAGAAGGCAATTATTTCCTCAGACTACTTGGTACTTCCACAGGAACTGTGCCTGGAAGTGGAACTCAAGATATTTTTGGTTGTAGTCATGGATCGCTATAAGTGAAACATAGTATGGAACTGCTGCTATTTTGCTTGTTCTTCTACTTTGTAATGACATAAATCTCAAATTGGGATTTCCCTATCAGGAAATTGACAATGTGGCTGATGATCATAGGTAGCCTGACCCAGGGGATTTGGGTGTTAGACTACAGAAACCACTTATACTGGAAATCACTAGAGTATATTCCACAACAAAGGAAAATGTGAGAATTCTTTGGGTTATCTCCACTTAGAAATGTTATAAAATTTTTATTTTAAGTATTTTTGATAGTCTTCATAACATTTATTGCATATCTTGATCTTCTTAAATCAATAAACAATGAATCTATGAATGACAAGAGTTGAAATTTATGGAGCAGTTTAAGGTTTTGTAAAATATTTCCTATACTTATTATCTTAACTTTAGTTTAATGTTTTCTTACCATTATGAACTTTATATTTACAACCATGCATATTTCCTTATAGGAAAGGTAGAAGAGATGATTGCATATGTAAAGCTTGATTTTATTTTTTAAAAATTTATATAAAAGAAGACCTAATGAGCCCACAAAGATCCAGGCTATCAGACTGTAGAGGACAGAACAGTCAATCATTACATAAACTTCTATTAACCATCTACTATGGGCTTTAGGGAAAAGAAAGATAAAAGACAATCTGTGCTCTAAAGTTCACAATCAATGGGGGAGATAATATGCAAATAACTATATACTAACAACCCATAACAGAATAAATAAGAAATAATAAACAGAGGGAAACTACTATAATTAAGAGGAATCAGAAAAAGCTTCTTGTAGAATGTGGAATTTAACTGGAACTTGAAGGAGGTTAAAGAAGAGAGAAGATAGGAGATGAGGATAAGGAGAGGCAACATTTCATAACGGGGCAGCATCTTTCAAGCCACCCATGATGGACCCAAGATGGAAGGGGGAAAAAAATAACTTGCATAGGTCCACAACTTCAAACCAAAGGACATGAAAGTGTTTACTCTGAGTTCTAGATTCCCCTTTTAACATGGGTAAACTTGCTGCTTTTGGTGACCTATTGCTGTGTAAAGAATACCTAGACACAATTTTCCTGCTTCCCAACTACCTTGCACTTAAAATAGTAAAGATATCCTTCATTCACAATTCTACTGAGAATAATATTCCAGGAAAGATGGTGATTGGCTTTTTAAACATTTGTAGCAAAGCCTGAACCTTTACTCATACAGGGAAGACCTACTTTCTAACAATCAGTCAACCAAAGTCTAATACAGATCTATAATACTGATAGTAGGGACAATAGAAATAATTAAATTTAGGCAGTCTCAGTTCTGTACATTTAATTGATAATTTTTAAAAGTTATATATTCAAGTTAACTCTGTATTTGCAACACAACCCTGGTTTGCCTGGGCTCCCCTGATGAACTTCAACTAGTTTTTGTGTAACTTGTTTCTTCAATGGTCTTTTCTGGTTTGGGGATAGGAGGGTATTGCTACTATACCTCCTTAAATCATCCCCATAACTTCTCCAAAAAACCTTCCTTTAAAACAATTAAATACAAATAAATTTCACACATAGGTCATGTATTAAAATGTATGTGTCGCTTGGCACTTCTATTTTATTGAAGGACAACCAGATATTTCACACATTCTGTAGTAGAATTTCTTTTTTGAATGGAATTTCTTTGTCTCTCTATTGGGTTTTATTGGTAACATAAAGAAAGGCTGAGGATCTTTTGTGGATTTTATAAACTATTACTCTGCAATGACAGGTTATTGCTTCAACAAATTTTTTGGCTAAATTTAAGGTTCTCTTAGTAAACCACTAAGTCATTTTAAAAAATTGATAATTTTGTTTCTTGTATCTATGCTTATTCCCTTGATTTATTTGCTTTCTTGTTGCCATGTGTAACATTTCTAGAACTTTGTCAAAAAATAATGATGATAGTAGATATGTTTACTTTTCCCCTAATCCTGTAAGGTCTCTACCATTTTTTCCATTATAGATAGTGCTAATTTTTAGGCAGATGTTATTTTTCATATTAAGTAACCCTAACCAGTTATGTTTACCATATTATTCTTGTACTATTTGATATTTTTTAATTTGAGGCTTTGTATTTTATGAAAAGCCCTTTCTGATTCTACTGATATAACCAAGTAACTTTAAAACTGTTTTTATTGTTTATATGGTCTACTATGCTTATATATTTTTTTTTATTATTGAACCAATCCTGCTTTCCAGGTAAAAAATTCCAACTGATAACAGTGTATATAATCCTTTAATTATATATTCTTTTTTGCTGATATTTTATTTGCCTTTTTTTTTCCAATATCCATTAGGGACACTGGTCTATAATTTCCTTTCTCTACTCTTTCTCTCCTCAGCTTAGGTTTTAGTACTATATTTGTCACATATTAATTGTGATTCTACCAAACTAATTCATTCTTTTCTTAATTTTGAAAGTTATTTGTATTTTCATTGGAATTCTTTGGGACAGATAGATGGCACAGTGAATAGACTGCTGGCCCTGAAGTCAGGAGGCCCTGAGTTCAACTCTGGCCTTAGACACTTAATATTTCCTAGCTGGGCAAGTTACTTAATCCCAAATGCCTCAGCAAAAAAAAAAAAAAAAAAAAAAAAAAAAAGGAATTGTTTGAGGCAGTTAAGTGGCATAGTGCATAGTGTGCTAGGCCTGGAGTTCAAGCCCTTTGTTCAAATTTATCCTCAGTCACTGACTAACTATGTAGCCTGAATAAAATCATTTGAACTCTTTTTGCTTCAGTTTTTTCAATTGAAAAAAATATTAGCATCTACTTCCCAAGGTTTTAATGAGTATCAAATGAGACAGTATTTGTAAAGTGCTTAGCAGAGTACCTGGAAACATCGGAGTTTAATAAATGCTCTTTTCTTCCTTTCCCTGAGATTTTAATTCAATTTTCTTGCAAATCTATCAGGTCCTGGGTTCTAGCTAGTTCCCTGAGGGAATTCTTTATTGATTATTTTCTTTTTTCTGAGATTGGGTTATTTAGATTCTCTATTTTGTTATTTGTTTAATCTCAATCTCTCTCCCTCCTCTCTCCTTTCCTCCCTCCCTCTCTCTTTTTTTTTCTCTCTCTCTCTCTTCCCCCCTTCTCTTTCTCTGTCTTTCTTCCCCCCATCTGTATATGTCTCTGTCTCTCTCTCCCCTCCGTCTCTGTGTCTGTCTCTCCAGCCCCTCTGCCATTCTCTGTCTGTCTGTCTCTCTCTCTGTCCCTGTCCTCTCCCTCTGTCTTTCTCAGTCTCTCTCCCTCCCCATCAGTCTCTCTCTCTGTCTCTGTCTCTCTCCTCCCGTCTGTCTGTCTCGCCCCCCCATCTATCTGTCTGTCTCTCTCAATATAGGGCTCAGCTTGCATTCTCCTCTTCATGTGATGTTTCACTAGAATCCTTCTAGTTCTCTCCTTAGGCTTGACAAGCACCTGAGCAGAGGTAGACATCAAGCTGGTATCAGGCATCCTGCACAACCTGTGCCATTCTCCACACCAGTGTAGCGGCCAGGTATTGAGTTGTCCCAGTTTTCCAAGGAGTGCATGGCCAGGCCCTATCTATCCATGCAGTGACCTAATGGGTTCCATTACCCAGTTCTTGTTGTTGTTGTTGTTGTTTTGATAGGCCAGGGCTGGAATTTGACTTTAGGATCTCATGCTGGCTTTCTGCCTTCCCTGTTTAATGACTACTTCCATATCCATTTTTGGAAGCCCAAGCTAGTTTCTCTGCTAATGGCTGGTAATTGCTCCTCTTCCTATTCCTGCTAGTTTCTGCATTTACCTGTGCTCATACTGGCTTCCCTAGTGCAATTTCTCTCTCCACCTACACTGGTCTTTCTGTATAGTTCTGGATTAGATGAAGGAGATTACTTCTATTTTCTTTTTCAGTTTTCTATTTCATTTGTCTTTCTGTAGCTCATTTTAGGTATTTTCTGGGGATTAATATGGGAGACCTCTACAACCTTTCACATCACCAACCATATATTTTCACAAGAAGATGGTAAAGATTAAATTGAGGTGAGGATTAAAGGAGCTTCAAAACCATAATATGATTGATATATATATATATATGTGTATATATATATATATATATAGGTTTTAAAGATTTACAAGGGCTCCCACTCAACAACATCCTTAAGCTATTATTGTTATATGTCCAGAAAAAAAAAGCTATTCAAGTTTTTCCTTTTGCATATCATGTAAGAAATCACCTGAACACTCAAGCTATAGTTATATTTGTAAAAATGAGAAGACTCGCACTTGCACTATCTCACAAAAATTGTGAGCACAACAATCACATTGTTGTGATTAAAATACTTTATAAATACTTAACTGTTATGGTAATGAGAGCCACTATTATTGGATTAGCAGTATTAAGGTCCCGTGTACCTCTAATATTCAAATTCCACCACTATTATATAGAGTGAAATTTAATAGAGTCAGAAACAGAAGAATCAACTATATGGACCAGATTTATGACCAAGTATGGCTGCTCTCAGATTTTTATGTGGGATATAGTCAGTATATAATGATGCTATCTGTTCCTATTTAGGATTTTTTGGTGCCTAGTTCACAGTTAGAGGTGCTGAAAATGTTTGTAGATTTAATTCAAAATAGTCAAAATGGGGAAGTAGGCTATATCTCACCTTTGAATAAAATTAAAAAAAAAAAAGCTAAAGGAAGAGGGGATTAAAGGTTTATGTTACAGACTCTCTGACAGCTTGAGTCAAGGAGTTCATCAAAGTCCTCTGGCTTTTAACTCTCAAAGCAAATCAGAAAATCTGATCTTGTACTGGCTAAGAATAGCCAGCAGTTTAGTCTGTGAAAGATGCCAGAATGGAAGCTATAATTATTAGTAACAAGCATAAATTAACCACCTACCACAACGTCATTTTTAGCTGCCATCCAAATGATTTTAAATGAAAAGATGGGTATCAAGAAGCTAACTTGACTTGGGGGATCCTAATTCATTTCAAAACAACATAAACTGTGTTAACTATGTTAACAATGAATTTTGTGCCTACTAGAAGAAATTAGGGTTACTCTTAGGGTTTCTCTGTCTTCAAATAATATATATGTCAACTCCCAAAGCCCAGGCCTCTTGATTTCTAATCTAATACTCTATTAAACTCCTATTGAGCAAATTACTTACTATTTTAAAACTGTACTTTACTTCAATTTCCACTCCTGTAGAATGAAAGGAAGAAAGTACTCTGAATTTTTTGGAACAAAAATTTCCATTCATATGGAGAGGCACAAATGTTGTGAATTCACATGATCCCCCAGGAGGGACAATGGTGATGGAATCTAACAACAAAGCAGAATCTGAAGGGAAATTAAATAGAAAGAAAAAATATGGAAAACAAAGATAAACAGCCTTTAATCAAGTACTTCTTTTTTTTTTTCTGGGTAACACACAACAAAGGAAGAAACTGAATTGGGAGATGTATGATTTTGTCTACTACTACATTCTCTAAGCACTGCTGTAATTACCAAGACCTTTAATTTCTCTAAAGTTCTCAGCATTAAGGCTTTAAGTGGAAATGAAGCAAAAAGGAAGGGCTAGAGTTCAGATTAGGTCATTATACCTACTGGGGTTGAGTATCTGTGGTGGGCATACAAAGATACCCCCAAACAAACAAACTAACAAACTGAAAACAAAACAAAACAAACCAATCCAGTCCTTACCCTCAAGGAGCTTCTAGGATACTTGGGGAAATAAACCTGTATGCATGGATAAGTAAATTATCTATATAAATATCTACATATCCACACGTGTCACACATATATATATATATATATATATATATATATATATATATAAAATACACTCTACTATAGCACAGTTTATAGTATAACATTATGCATACGAATAAAATACAAAGTAATTTTGGGGATGGGGGAAGCACTAACAACTGGTCAATGAGAAGAGATTTCTAGTAGGAGGTAGCACTTGAGTTGAGCCAGGGAGGAAACAGGACAAGTAGAGATAAAAGATGGGGTGTGGTCTGGAACAGCGGGAGAAAAGTCAGCTGGTATTTGAAACTGAGAGGAGGCAAGTAATACACTCATATTCCCAGACACACACCCTAAAAGCCAAGTACTCACTAGTAGTTGAGTTTCCCTGAAAATACAAGCTAGGGGCACTTTGGTTAAAGGGAATTTTGAATAAGGACCTCCAAATTCTCCATATCAGTGTTTTCCAAATTAACTTGGCCACAGACATTTGGTAATTTTTTAATATATTAGTGAAACTTCAAAATACTGTTATGGAGTACCAGTGGGGGAATAAGTACATGATTTTTCAAAGCCTGTGGGGCATTCAGCTGACACAATGGGCAGCTGACATCCATTCTATTGCAGCATGTCTCAGCTGCCTTATCAAGGAAGTCTATTTTTCATTCTGCCCATTTTCCTATGTCCCTTTATTTAGTTACCACAAAATGGGCTAGAGTGGAAGCAAGATGTTAAAATAATGCATTATTTATTTAAGTGATTTGAGATTCACAGGAGAACCCGAACTACTGAGATATAAAACACTATAGGCATCTATTTATGCAAAAGCCTGGATTACTTTTTTCCAAAACCAGTTTCTACATGAAACAAATAAGGAGTTTTAAGAAAATTCTAATGTTCCTTATATTCTTATCTCTAAAGGACTGCATAAAAAAAAATCTGTCCAAAAAAAAAAGCTATTTACAATTACTGGAACCATTACCATTACAATGAACTCAAAAGAGAGGAAATACTTCTGCTTCAAAACTTTCCCAATGACATCTTTATCCCAAAGTAAGTTCCATGCCCTCTACTTCAAAATGGGCAGGTCATCACTTATGGCTCTGACAATACATTTCAAGTCCAGGATTGTTCAGTGGCTAAATTATTTTAGGAATGACTAGGCTAGACATCAGAAGCCCATATTTTAAAATCAGATTTCAGAGAGTATTGTTGTGAATACTTAGCTGCCTCCATTCCATATGCATGATTCCCATTATAGCCAGGCCTACCAGAAATATGAGTAAATGACAGAAAATCTACCAAACACTGAAGAACTAGGTTCAGCCACTGACCCAAAAGCATTTGTCTTGGAGTCAGCACCCCCAAGTTCAAGTCCTAGCTTGGATATTTACTAGTTATACGATATTGAACTAATGTCTTTAACTCTGAGTCTCAGACTAATCATTAGTAAAATGGTGGTTAAGAATACTCCCATCATAAATCCGCCGGGCTGCTATGAGAAAAATGCTTTGTAAACCTTAAAATGTGTGAACTATTATTAATGAATATCTTACCACTGGATTACTCTAAAAGTGTGGCCTATTTTTGCGTCTCTATGTGTGTGGGTATGCATGCACATATGTCTCTGCTCTGCATACATGTTCATCACACAAATATAGGAAGTAGAGCTGGGTGGTGCAATGGACAAAGCCTTGGATCTGGAGTCAGGAAGAGCCATGTTCAAATCCAATCTCAAAACACTTACTAGCTGTGTGATCCTGGGCAAGTTCCTTAACTTCTGTACATCTCCATTTCTTCAACTGTAAAATGAGGACAATAATAGGACCTACCACCCCAGGTTGTTGTTGGTATCAAACTAGATACTATTAGTAAAGCACCTAGCACATTGTGTGGCACATAGAACGTGTTTTATAAATGCTAAGCGTTACTGTTATGTTAGATCAGCATATGCTGCCTTTGTTCTTTTCTGCATTTATACTTTCAAAGAGTATTTGAAGCTTTCAAAATATTCTTAGTCTTCCAGGGAAGGCAATTGCTTTGAAACAGTTAAAAAAAAAAAAAAAAAAAAAAGCAATAACTCTGAAAAAAATAAAAATTAATCTTATTGGAGTAAGGGTTTGAAATTACTACAGGAATAAATGAAGGAAGTATTTATGGTGAATTACTAAGTATCACCAGTCTAGGAGAAAGGTTTGAACTCTCATTCACTGATTATGTGGAACCACTTTGTTCTACCTTGCTATGGCATATCCTCTTATCAAAGATAAAGAGAGATGGATAATCACATGAAAAAATACACATTTACAGATGATCTAAAAATTTTCAAACTTCTAATAGGTAGCTACAGATGAGTTGAGTCTTCTATCTTTCCTTTACCCTTTCCATGTCTTCAGGCAGCTTAATGTAATCTAAAATTAACCAAAATATGAGTCAGAAAAACCAGTTTTGCCACTAACTTGTTTGGATAAAAAAATCCTCCTTTCTAAGCCTCAATTTCCTCTCCTAAAAAAATTTCTAAGATCCCTTCCAATTGTAATGTTTTATTATGCTACATATCACTTTCTAATATAATGTTAAGCTTTTCTGAACTAAGTGATGAGGAATACTAAGGAGAAGGGTAAAAATGAGGAGCAACTAAATGTGACAAACGAGCTAGGCAATATTAACACAGACAAAAATGGGAAAATCCCTTTCTTCAAGGGACTTTCATCTGTTTGGGAAGGATACAATAAGCATTCAGATAAATAAATAATAAGTAATTTAGAGGAAAGAGCACTAACAACTAGGAGGACTAAGGAAATCTTCACAGAAGGCTGCATCTGAGTTGAATCTTTTGAGAAATAAAAGGATGTGCATGGTCCAACACAAAGATCAGCAAATATACCTGACCATCACAATACTAGGCATTCTGTTTGATTATACATCCTTCTGTCATGATGTGGAAGGCTATTGGAAGGTAATAATTTGTATTCTCCAACTGGAATGGGTCTATATAAATTACAGATACGTGCATCCATAATAAGTACTCTCAATCATGGTGACATTATTTCTTGGCCTTCGGAAATCAGTGAAGTAACTCTTACAGAATAGTATATACCTACTGGCAAAGCACGGGAATAAATCCCTCTGGATACTGTAAGATTGATTATAAAAAGAAACAAAATGTAGCCAAAAGACATCATTAATATTTTAAATTTAACATTTTTGTGTGTTTCATAATGAATCCAGTAATGTCTAACTTCGGTGATCCCAGCAGTCTGATCCACTGATTCTCCTATCTCTACCTTGGGAGCAAAAATCTGAGAATTAATCTGTTGAGGCTAGTAGAAAGGGGAAAAATACAGAGCAGGATTAAGAGATGCTTCTTTCTCAGCCAAAATAAAATAAAACTTACAGACTGGATGTAAAGAGGAGGAAAAATTAGTCCAAAAACTATTAGGAACAAGGGAGATAAATAATTCAAGCAGAAGGGAAGGGAAGCAAAGGTTCTAGATAAATTTCAATTAGATAATTAGCACCCATAAAGAGTGCCCAAGCTCTTCAAGTACTTCATTTGTCAGTCAAATCATTTATTAATTTTCCATGAGTAACAAGTAATAAAAAACAAACACCACAAGTCAGAGATGCTAATTTTAAGCAAGAGAAATAAAATGTTTTTGTTTCTCAAACTTTTGGTGTTCTGAAAGATACTTTAAGTACAACTTAGCCTTAAAAAAAAAAAAACAAACTATACAAATGTGGGCTATTATTAATAATCTCATAAAAATAAGGTCCAGGTTTTTCAAACAATAATATAATGCCCTATTATACATGACAGAAATAGAGCTGGAAGGGACTTCTGAAACCATCTAGTCCAACCCCTTCATTTTACAGATGCCTTTACTGAGGTTCACATAGGTTAAGTGACTTTGCCAAGTTTATGCAAATGAAATGAGAAGTGAATCTTAAGTCCTCTGACTCCAGAGGCAGGCTTTTTCCCTTGGTACCCTGCACCAGAGGCGATACTCATTTCCAGCTTACTGTAACATTAAATAGAGATTTGGGGCATCCTCCAAGCCCCAGATTGCAGAATAGCTTGCCTTCCTTTGCTCAGCAGGAAGGTGATGGGCAGGGTGGGGAGGGGCTGGCAATTAAATCATCTTACCTGCATGGAGCCAAATCTGGGCCAGTGTCATCCAGGGGTGTAAGGGCCCTTGCTTAGGGGCGCTGCTCTGCAAGGATGAAGCCACTTCAGAGAGGGCCTGCTCCACTCTGGAGGCTGCTATAGAGGTGGCATGAACTGAACCTGTGAAAGTACGTCAAAACAATCACAGGAGCAAACAAACTCCAGTAACCCCCTCACCCCAACCTCCCCAACCATCATGTACCATGGTGCAAACTTTTCTAAGAAAAACTGTTTCTAAGATCAAGTTCTTAGCAACCTAGCTTTGAAGCATGGCCTTTATCCTTCAGGTATTGAAGGAAATGTACCAGGGAGAGCAACCACCTCAAGAACCTTGCCTTGTGAGGACTCATCCCAGAATTACAGGATTTAAAAATAAAACTCGCTCATTTTGGAGATGAAGACTCTGAGGCTGAAAATGGGAAGGGGCTTGCGCAAGGACACCCAGAGAGCAAAGCAGCTGAGTTAGTATTTGAGCCCAGGATTCCTGAATATAAATCTCTTTCCCCTGGCTGAAGTAGACTTGCTCAATATTTCTGAAATCAAAGCTGGGACAGTGCATTTGCGCACCCTACACAAGACCTAAAAATTTGCCTATTCAGTGTTATTCTTCACAAGAGGCTTTAAAGCCTTTCTTGGAATACATACTCATGAATCATGAAGAATAAAATTTTCTGGCATCAATAACAGTGGCAAATATTGCATATCTATACTGTTCAGAAGCATCCACAAAGCCACATGCAGTGTACCTGAAGCAACTATTCTTGTGAAAAATCACTAATAATTCCCAATTTCTAGAAACTAAGGGGTCCACATTCACTTGGCCAGCTTGGTTGGGCAAGGCCTCTCCTCTAGGCCTTGCATTATACAACTTGGCTTAAAAGCTACGAGTAGCAATACTTTTTGTACTGTGTGCAATCAAATGACTATTATTAAGGCTAATAATAGATAGGGGTGGGGACAGCGGGAAGAGTAAAAACAAAAATATAAGGCTCAGAAAGTGATCCAGCTCAGAAAATACAATTAAGTTGTACTGCGCATGATAGGGGCTAATGAAAAGCACTGAAATGAAAATGTTTTCTAGTCAAAGGAATAATCACATAGAAAACAAAATGGCCAATTTGTCTCAAGTTAAACTAGTAAGGATTAGGAAAACCAATAATTTCTCTTTGCTTTGGGATAAGTATGATTTTTCTTTATCCATTTATTGAGACCCACCTGGCAAACCACCAGAATCACCATCAAGTGATAAATTCTTTTGGCCACAGCAATCATGAAAGTTATCTACTTGAAACAGACAAGCTGTCATATGCACTGCTGATGGGAATACTTAAATTCCTGAAATCACAAACCCTTTGAGTACTGAAATATAATTGGAAAATGACTCCAAACACAGGACTATGTTAATGCTAGGAACTGAACAAACTTTTATCTCTGTTATCTGATTATGAAAACAACAGTTTCAGAATGTAGAGAATAATTTTCAACTCTGCCAAATTTTAAAATACTATATTAAATAATGTATTTTTTAACATATTAAATAATTGTTTTTTAACATCTTAAGCCTAATTTAGTCTGAGATACTGGTCTCAGATTCTAGTTGTTTGATCCTGGGCAAATCATGTGATCATTTTGCATCTGTTTCTTCATCTATAAAATGAAGAGATTGGAATGAATGGAATCTAAATTCATCTAGCTCTTAATTTATGGTTCCATGAACTTTTCGAGAGTCAATATGGCACAGTAAATGGAGTGCGGACTAGGCCATTACATAGATCTGGTTTCAAATCCTACTTGTGTGACCATGGGCAAGTCACTTAATCTCTATGAACCTTGTTTTTTCCATCCATAAAGAGAATAATAAAACCTAGAACACCTTTCTCCTACAGTTGTTGTACAGATCAAATTATATAACAGAGAAAGCATTTTGTAAACCTTAAATTTCAATTTAAATGTCAGCTTTCATCAGTTTTCAAGGTTGAGGATATGTGGATATGTGTGTTTATCTAAAAAGAGATGACTATTTCATTACTACTAAGAAAGCCAGATTCTCTCCCAAGATACAAGCTATCCTATTAAAATTCAGCATTTTGGAATTTTTTCAGATCATAACATATGTATTATTCAGTATTTCTTAGTATTGCTCTAAAATGTAACTACTGTCAGGCATGGGAGTGCAAGTCTGTACTTGCTGCTACTAGGAAAGCAGAGGCTGGTGGACCACTCATGCCTGGGGAGTCCTGAACTGCAGAAGGGCTAAAGCTGATGTGGTATCCACACTGAATCTGGCACCAATCAGTGAGCTTCCAAGAGTGGAAGACCATCATCCTACCAAAGGAGAGAATGGTCACAGGCCAGAAAATGAATAGGTCAAGGTTTTTGTGCCAATTAATAATGGAACGTGCCCTTTGAGTGGTTAATACACTTCCAGAAGAACAAGAAAAGAGAGAGAAGGGCAGAGAGACAGGGGAAAATGTATATATAGTATGTAAGTATGTATGTACACACACACACACACACACACACACACACACACACACACATATACACTTAAGTTATCTGCCTTAATAAATGGTTTATTTAGGTCTAGAGCATCAAATACTCTCGTTAGTAAGAAAACATTGGGATGAGAAAAATCATTTGAATAAGAAAAAGTTCTGCTAAATTTAAATATATATATATATATATGTTTATAGAGCAATGCAAAAGTTAAAAAAAACACAGAAACAAATCATACATTTTGATCCTGATATTAAAATTCAATCCTAAATATATTGCAAAAAGGAAAAAAAAGGCCTCTTCTATACAAAAATATACTTGGCTGTTTTATGTGGATCAGCAAACAACTAGAAACAATTTATACATTCAATGGATGGAAAATGGCTAAATAAAGCATAGCACATTCATGTAATGGGACATGAAAGTGTTAAAAAAAAAACAATTATAAAGGCTACAAGGAATATAACAGAAGTTATATGATATTATCCAAAGTGAGTTATCTAAAATTATATAACTGAGATCAACAGAAGCAAAATTGTAGATATTGACTAAACAATCTCTTCTCTGTATACATAAATATACACACACACATATAAATGTATATATACACTCACACATACATAAAAAAGAAAGTCAAAGGTTATCTGGATCTTCAAAGAGATAAAAACGAGGAACACATTTTAACTGGTTTCTGACTATTAATCTGTTTGGTTCTACTTTAATAAAATACTTTTAAGTTACTTAAAATATTTTAGCTTTTTAAATAAATTTATGATTATGTGTCTTTTTATACTAATTACTAGTTTATGATAAAAATTTTAAGGTGCATATTTTTTCCAAGAGTCCATGAATCCTTAATTTTGTAATCCTATGGTCTGTACTATTTATGAGTTTTCCAAAGATTTTAAGCACTAAACATTCAAATATGCATATATCTGGATGCTGTTAATAAATGCTTTCATTACTAAGTTTTCTGGCTTTCCAATGCATAAATATACAACTAAGGAGAAATAAGCATTGAATATTCACTCAAAGAAAAATGGAGACATTTGTCAGTTAGAGTTCATTCATTCCATTCTATCTCATCTTTTCTTTTGGTGTATAAAGCCCAGGAAAATCATTTATAAAAACTACAAGGCTTTCAAACATTTTCTATTAGTATTTACTGTTTATTTGTTGAGAAAACTATGTTTATTTTCAGGGACTGTTCAGGTCCTCTTTTTCTTTTTTTTTTCAATTCATAATGAACTAGCAAATCTATTTACTAATTATGGTCACAAAAGTAAATAAACATCTATCTATGTGTCAGTTATAAATCAACTAATTTCAGTCCATCATGGGCATAAATAAAAATAAATAAAATCCAAATCTAGCTAATGTAAAAATGGGCAAGAAAAGAAGGGGGTTGGGATGGGAGCATGTTTCTTTAGCTGGGCTTAGTTCCCATATGCTGAAAGCACTAATTAAGGCCACTAATTATACTAATATACAAGTTCTATTTGTTCTACTAATGCAAACCTAAGCCACACCTCTCTGAATAAAAGAGACATTAGCCACATTTTAGACAAATTCACTAACAAAGATAAACATTTGAGTGTGGCACAGATACCTGAGTACATTCAACAGATAGAGCCTTCACTATATGCAGTTCAAGAATGGGATGAATCCCCGATATGATAGAACCCTAAACAAAGCATCTACTTGTATCTAGGGAATACTGCCTAATCGCTTTCTATATGTGATTAATCCACTGTTCAGGGAATAGGTATCTTCATGGATCAAAGAAACTCAGGTCTTTAAAAAACAAGCATTAGCTAGTACTAATGATCTGGATATCTGTGGCACACTATTTGAGGGCCTTAGTAGATACTGGCCAATGGTATATGACAACAACAATAACTCTCTAAATGGATACCTCCTCCTTTTAAATCAATGACTCAACATGCAAGTGAAGTGAGAGAGCCCATGTGTTTTGAATTATGCAAAAGAACAGTGCAGGTAATCAAATATTTACTACTTCTAGGAGTAATAATGACAGTGTTCTCCTGTTAACATTGTGCTCAGGAATTATTAAAAGCTAAGACTGATATTTATGATTTCAAATGCAATCTTTTTTAATGTTCTTTATAAATAGTTCTCATAATTTGTTAATGTTTATCAAGTTAAGAATATATCTGTTTAATATATACTTTCTTAATAAAAAAAATTCAATCATGCTAAAAGGTACTCCCTTATTCATCTCCAACACTCAGAATTCAAGGCTCAGCTTAACACCCATATCTTCATGGAAGAATTCTTGCATTTCCCCAATTGTCAGCGTTCTTGTCTTCCTCAAAATACCTTGTTTTATACAGATTTGTGCATGTGCTGCACCCCCACCCCACCCCCTAAGTAGAATGTAAACTCCTTGAGGGCAAGGACAATTTTGGTTCTGATTTTGCATTCCCAAAGTACAGAACATAACCTAGCATATGGGAAGCATGTTGAAATTAAGTACCCAAAATTTAAAACTAGAAAAGAAAAGAAACAATCAACATAACACACACAACACACTAACGGAGATAAACACCAACCTTACTATTTAATGTAAAAATACTTGTTCTCTCCCTTTCACCACTAAACTTCTCCACATCCATGAAGAAGTGTCTTAAAGGGATAGTATATACATCATTTCAGAAATTGGTTAGGAGACAGAGAGCAGACCTCAATCACTTGCTACATATGCTCTCTAAGTTTAATTCCATTTACCCCTAAACTCTGTATGCATTTGTGGGAAAATGTGCCCCAGAATTCTGAGGAATTCTTTTGTATCAACTGTACTTACTATACAGTAAGTATATATCAGTAAACACAAATTTCTAAAAGATAATTAACAAATTCTGGCT
Organism: Myrmecobius fasciatus; assembly: GCA_023553655.1. NCBI lineage: Eukaryota > Metazoa > Chordata > Mammalia > Dasyuromorphia > Myrmecobiidae > Myrmecobius > Myrmecobius fasciatus. The sequence continues at coordinate 76,956 of JAJPUD010004630.1, read as the reverse complement.
ACTTTATAATCAATGGAGACTCATGAGCAAGACTATAATCTATAAACCCCCACCCTTTTAAACCCTCAAGGTTATACTAAGAAAGCTATAGGGAGGTTTCTTTAGTTAGCCACTTTTCAGGCAGCTAACCTGAAAGAGGAAGTTGGAAATAACCACCAGAAGAGGTGCTACAGGTGAGCAGCTAGGTGCCATGGTGGCATAACAAGACCTGCCTTTTAATCTTGTCTCAGAACATTACCCAGTATGGGTATGATCTTCTACAAGTGACTTAACATTTCTGGCATCCTCAGTTTCTTCACCTATAAAATGAAGGGGTTGAACTCTATGATCCTATGATCTATGTGACCTTTGGCAAACCAAAAGACACCGTTAAGTTTAGTTGCTTCCAAATCCTCTAGATTCAACAGGTTAGTCATGGAAAATAACTTGGATGAAGAGCATCTATTATTTACCTTACTAATTTGAGAAGTGCCTATCTTTATAGCAACTATCAGTCCTGGGCATTATTTGACAGCTGGTCCTATCTCCCTCCCCATTCCTCTTGCAGACTGAGTGATATTAGTATACATAATCTAAGCAACATTACACAACAGGTTTGAATAGGAAAAAGACAAACAAAAACAACAACAAAAAAAAACAGCTGCTATAATGAGTTGAACTGAGAATTGATGTAGGTAGATGAGAACAGATACTGAAATTTGGCACAAACCTCTCAGATTAAATTGCCAATTCTAGACAGGAGGGGAGGAAGGTCACGAAAATAACACTGAGCAAGAATGCTCAGGATCTCTATTTTGTGGGGACTGTAGCCCTCTTCTCTCCCAAATAACCAAGGTTCCTTCTCAGTCTAGACTCATAGTGATACTAATCCTGATTTGGAGGAAGACTGCCACCTACTGAATTATCAGTGTCACTCCCTGGAACAAAAAAGGCTTTCATCAGGCAGTTTTCTTTGGAACCCCCTCCCCCATCATGGTATATGGAGGGGGAAAAAAACTAACCAGTCAGAAAGAAGTAGAAGAATAATTTCTACTGACCCCCTGGGAGACCTAGAGGAAAAGCCTATTGGTCAGATACTATACTCCAAGAATCACTATCCTAACGCATCAAAAATCTTTACCATCTAGTCTCTTTACAAATGACCCACCTAGATAGTATAATTATCATATTGGCTTTTCTGATAGCTTTAAGTGAATTTTGTAGCTCCACTGATTTTTCTCTTTGATTTTTAGCATTTATAAAATTAATAGTTTCACTTTTATCTGTAGAATAATTTCAATATGAGGTCAAACTGGTGAATATAATAAAGTTTAATTTTCTATAGATATTTAAAGGTTTGCAAATTATCCTATTCACAACACTCTGTGAGGCAAGCAGTGCAAACAGAAATGCCCCATTTGTAGATAAGGGAGCAAGAGTTCTGGAAGTTAAAGAAATAGTCATTATAGCAACTTCTTTTTTCTATGACTCTATTGTCCAAGTGCTGGTTAAAAAAATACACATGCAGAGTTCTAGCCTTGTGATTTTACTCATTGATAGGAACTATTAATGAGGAAACTGCTTTTACCAATGTGGGTCAGTGACTTAGTCTAAAAGAGCTTCCTTGAACATTGAGAGGATTACTAACTTGCCCAGGATCACACATTCACTAAGAGTCACAGGGAGAACTTGAACCCAGTTCTTCCTGGCTTTGAGGTCAGCTCTTTATCCACAAACTGATGTGCCTCTTTGTGTTATGAATAAAGAAAAAAAAATTCCATTAGGAAATGATCAATTTATTATATCTAGGAATCTGGATTTTGGCTCATTTCATTTGGCATCTGGAATATGTGAAATTGCCACATGTCTATATATGAGAAATGAATAAGCATGTGAACATATATCCTTATGTGCTTGTGCATTTATCACAAATGTTTCTTCCATTTTAACTCTGGATCAGAATCCTGCCTTTAAAAGGTATGTCATTGGAAACATAAATATTATACAGTACTGCAGTCCCCCTAGCCCTAAAATGATTAAAAATTACCTATCTCTAGTCTCTATAGTCTTCAATTTCTGCAAAGCTATGTCCTAGTATAAAACAATTCAAAAAGAAAAGGCAGCTTCATTTCTTAATGTTGCTGAATATTAAATAACAGTAAGAATGACTCAGCACTGTCAGCAAGCTCTGATCAGAACATTTGGTTTTTAAAAGGAAAAAAAAAATTCTGGTTCTTAATACCATGCTTGAATTCTAAATCATACCATCCCTATGATACACTAGCAAACCAGTTAGCAACTTCCGATCACCACATGTGTGAGCTACCCCAATAGCTAAAATCAGATATGGAAAAAAAAAAAAAAGAACTAGAGGACTAGGGGGCCTTTTTTTTTTTTGGGGGGGGGGCCTATTCAAGAGATGGCTCAGTCTGCAGATGAAAGGCTAGTATTCTTCCATGCTCTAAGACCAGGTTAACACTTGGGCCTTTTTCTTATTTATGACCTTGTGATTTTCTTTTGGTTTCCACTTAAAAGGACAGTAGAGAAGCACCCTCCTCTCTATTCTAGGACCCAGGCAAGGTTTATGAGGAGGAAACACTGTAGTTTGGTGGGGGGGGGGGGGTTTAATCACATTTAATCACCACAAAGTAATCTCATGCTGCCTTGGCAGCCTACAAGTTTTAGGTGTCTAATTCAAAGAGTTCAAAACCTCATAATTTGAGCACAACCACAGGGAACCAATATGGTTCAAAGATAGGACTTGCCTTTTAGTATATTTATGGACATTTATGAGAAATGCCACTAGCTCAAGAAATCAGGCGACAAATGCCATAACAAATGAATCCAATCATGGGTGTTTTCTTTGGTGAAGTCTTTTAGAAAATTATTTGGTCAGTGGCTATTATGCTTCTTCTCCATACTATGCCAACAACTGAGATCAAACCCATGGGCCCAAACCTTAGGAGATAATGATTTCCAAATAACTACAGCAAATCAAATGCATAATTCAATTTAAGCCTTCAAGTTCTCTCTCCTCCTGGAAAGTGAAAATTTTTTTAAAGTTCAATTTCAAGAAATCATCCCATTGAGAGAGGAAGAGATCTATATGTAACTAAAACCATGCAAGGCAAAAGGTACCATGCTTCAAATTTCTGATATGCCAGTATCAAACAGCAAAGCATTTAACAAAGTCATTGAGAAAACATGCAGGAAAATTAGTTGTGTATGAATGAGCTACCAACATGGGCTTTAAGCACTAAAAGAGACAGTATCTTCTACAGGACTACAATGGGCAAATACTTCCATTTACATGTAAATACTTCATATTAAATATTTATATGGCTTTTTCTTTGTGCTAGGACAGCTCCTTTCCCCTGGTCACATTACTATTCTCTTCAAGAACAAGAGAACAGGTTTTTTGTTTGTTTGTTTTTTCTTCCCTTTCCGGCTTTTAAAAAATAAATAACAAAGAAAGACAAATTCCTGATTAAAAGTTTCTAACCCAAATGTCAATTTGAGTGCTCTCTATTACAGATTCATAAATTTTCTGATGAACATATGCAACTTGCTTATATGGATGGAAAAGTGACCTCACCAGGAGAGAGAACACTGGTCCCAGTATCAGAAGATGGATTAATTTAAATCCATCTCTTGCTACTGTCATAAGTGGAACAAGCCTCTTCACCATTCTGAATATTAGAATTTCTTTAACTGTGATATGCTATAATGATACTTGTCTGTCCTACACCTTATACAGGTTGTGAGAAAAGCACTTTATAAACCTAAAATGCTAGGGGGAAAGTAAGTTATTATTGGTAGTCAAAGGAATACTTAACATTTCATTTTCCAATTAAAATTATCTGAGATTTTGATGGGGAAAAATATTTCATTTCAAAGACACTGTGTAACATTGATATTCATTCATTCATTCATTCAACAAATATTTCTTGAGTGCCTACTAAGTGAAAGGCCCTTTGCTAAGCACAGGGAAAGGGATACAAAGATACTTAACTATTCAAAATGTAATATATAGATATATATAGGCAGAATAAAAAAGTCACCAGGCCAGAATTGGAATTGCTAATTTTTAGATCCTGGAATAATTTTATATATTTGAATTTTTTTAAAGACTATATTGCATTTAGCAGGATCATAAAAGCAAATACAACAAGTTTAACAGTTATGTTTTTAATTACAACACAAAATGTGGCATTTATAAAAAGCCAAGTCAATAGGAAAACATTAATCATAATGGAAAGAGGAAAATTAATGTCATCTTGCTTTTTGGCTTCTCAATTTTATCTTGGGTTCTGATTTATTCTACTATTGATCTGTTTTTCTCTTTCCCTTCTTGGGCTGTTCATTCTTAAAGAATGATTATCTCATTGGCAATGACAAGTTTCATGAGGAAGGCAGTGGTTTCACTAAAATCAATGGTATGAAAAACTGACCCAAGAAGTTTATTCTCAGTAAACCTCTACTCAATATTTTCTTCAGGAGTAAAAGAAAAGTAATTATTAGAAGATTATGAAGTACCCTTAAAAATCAAATAGGCTTTGCTTCATATTATATATTTCTAAAAACTTGCAAGTTAAGTTGAATTTTAGAGAGCAAATACTTTAGGAATACCAGGAAAGCTCAATATGCAAGGAGGCCTATTACTTTCTACAGTTTGCTGAATGATGAAAGAAAACCTACAGGCATATCTTTTTCTATAACAAAGCTCCTTTTTGTAATGATTTGTAATAATTTAATAATTCACAACTTCAGAAATATTTCTTTTCCTAAATACAGATTTACATTTGTTAAGTAGAAACTAAAGCACCATAATTTTACAGGTGAGAAAGCAACCACTTGGATATTTTGGAGTTGCATTAATTATTGCAGACCATTAGGACACATTAGAGGGCTAAACACTACCCCAATGGTTTAAAAAAGCTAATATCTCCCCTAATACACTTATCTACAACTGAGGAAGTTGCTTATCACCTTCAAGATTTTGCAGAATACAAATTATATTCCACTTTCTCTGTCATCAGAATGAAAATTCAGAGCCAAAGAATATTAAAGATAATTTAATCCAACACCATCATTTTAGACAAAAAGAAACTTGAGATTCAGTGGAGTGAAATAACTTGACCACAAAGCATCACCCTTCTAGACTACTGCTCTTCCCATAAAACCAAAGTATCTACTTTTTTCCTTAATATGTTACTTTGTAGTCCTTGACAAAAGAATACTGCCTCTTCAATAATTAAACTCAAGCAAGAGATAAGTGCTTTCCCATCTTGTAATAAAACAGCCCTTGGGGTGACTAGATGGCCAAACATGCTCCAGCCTTGCTTTACACACTATGTCAATTGCCCACAACCCATCAACCACAATAGATAGAGACATTCTGTGGTGAAGGAGGGAGGTGTGATTGTGGGAAGGAGGAAAGGAGGCCTAAAAAGGTTAATAGATCTGTAAGCTACTTACTAACTGAAAAAAGGGAAGAAAAACCATGAAGGTATGCTTCTGCAGAGTTGCCTTGAAATAACAAATCAAACCACAAATTAAAAACAAAACAATTATATTAAAAACAAGAAAGCAAATCAATTTCTGATAACCTTCCAACTGTTAAGTCTTGTTTTGACTCAGATTTTCAAATATGTGATACCCTGTGTATTTTTCTAACACATTTCTTTTTTTAACTAAGAAAGGCTGAGGGACATTTCCCTCCCAGTTAAAAAGTTGACATGATACTGACAATTCACAAAATGTATTTGATTTCCAGGAAAAGAAATTCTCAAGGGAATAACAAAAACAAAAACAGCTTTAAATCTTTAAGTAAGCTCCATTTGTGGGCCAGTAGTCATAAGTGTTAATGTTAAAGGCAAAATGTGAAAAATAACCATGAAACTTGGAACTTGAGAAACCTGTTTATCCTTAAAGAAAGGCTTAGTGATTCAACTTCATTGTTTTCTATCAGGTTTTAGAGACACTTCATTTCAATATGTAATGGAGGAAAAAAACCACTCATCCTACTCTACCCTGTCTTTTAAAACAAAAACCCTAAGTCTTAGAAGCCCAGTCCTTCAGCTGACACATCTCCTTGCTAGTGATTAGAAAAAATGACTTGAGGAATGACTCAGATCCACAAAAACAACCAATATTTGAGCATTGGTCTAGAAGTACTGTGTACCACAATGAATAGAAAGTCTAGAGGAAGTTCAATATCTTAACAATTTAGTAATTAACCTGTTGTCAAGTGTGTAAAGGAAAATCACAACTTCAGAATTCCAAAGTTACAGTGAAACTAACATTTATTTTCATATCTTTTTTACTAGATATATGATTTTGATGAGGTTCATGATAAATGAAGGGATGACAAAGGATATCAGGCACAGTAAAATCTAGTTTTCACTTGGGATCAGGGCTGGCCTAAGTTAATTCTATAAAAATAGATTTTCTGGAGAAAATATTTGGAGATTTGCCTTAAGATATATATTCATACACATATGTACACAAAATATGTATACACAAAAAATATGTGTATATGTAAATATTGTAATTGATAGATAAAACATAATGGATTTTTTTCTCTTTATCAGTGAATTGAGATACAAAAAAAGTCAAAAATTATATGAATGTATTAAAATATCTTTTGAGGGATCTCTATCAGACCCTGTCACTTCATGAAACTGCGTTTTAAAGTCAAAAGCAGAATTCAAAACACTGAAACAGATAATTGAGGCAAATAGATTTCTCGGTTTGAACTATCTAGACAATAGTTTTATTTTTTTTTACTTTGTGTGTATGGAATAACATAATAAGTTAACCATTCAGAAGATGGAAAACAGATTTCCCTGCTTTAGAGAAAATAATTCTCTACTACTGAAGCATCAGTCACTTCTAAGAGTCTTCAATTCAATAGGCATCGTAAAGAAGGAAATAAGAAATTATGGATCCTGCAATGAAATTCTTCAGTAATATTCAGTGTGAATGAATAGTAAAGAAATAGGTAAAAGGAAACTTGGATAAACACCACTAATGAGAATGTTATACCTTTACATGACTACATATAATGATAAATCTTCACCCAAAGCATCTTATTTTAAACCATAGATAACTTTCCTAATGGACAGTGATTGTCTAGCTAAATTTTTTTTTAATTTCAAAATTAATAAAAGCCAGATTAAACTGGAGCAGTGACTTTTTTAGAAGAAGCTGATGGTGCAGTGGCCAAAATGCCGGGCCTGAAATGAGGAAGACCTGAGTTCAAATTTGGCCACTGAAACTACAAATTGTACGACCCTAGTCAAGTCTTTTAACCTGTTTGTCGCAGTTTCTTCAATTAACACAACATCTACCTCTCAGGGTTGCTGTGAAGATCAAATGAGATCATACTTGTGAAAAGTGCTTAGCACAGCTAGCGCATAATAGAGGCTATATACTTATTACATCTCACATTCATACTCCCACCCATTACTTTCCTATTAACACAGCATAGTTTCACAACATCTTAAAGTTTACTTCTTTGAAAATAGAAAAGCAATTCAGAGGTAACAAAATGACTCCTGACAATGTAACTATGTTTCTAAAATTAAAAGTGAAAACATTAATGATGATATTTTGCCCTCTAACTTCAGAAGACCAACTTAAGAAAGATTCACAGGCTCTGGAAGGGCTTGAATACCCAGTGTTGGACTCTAGAAAGGCATCATGCATCTCGCTTTTTAGAAAGTACTTTAAATACTGGATATAATGGATAAGCATCTAATATTTTCCAAAGGTAATCAGTTATGCTGACTCTTGTTTACTGATGTAACTATCAACTTTTTCCTGTCTTTTCCAAAAAGGGGATCAGCCATTTAGAACTTCGTGTGTTTGCATATATATTTCTGTTTCCCTGCCATTTTTCCTATTCCCAACTTCCTGACATTTTAATGAGCAGGGTTTTCTGCTTTCTCAACTTTTTTTGTATTACTGTATGTTCATTAAACATGGCTTATCAGTTAGAAAGATTATCAGAAAACAAAACTCCAAGCAAATAAACAGGAATGCCAAAAACATTTTTACAGAGAGAGGGTTTCCGGTGGGGGGCTGGGTCACTGACTGAATAAGCTGCCCTGGGCCGCACAAAAGTGTCAGGTTTGGGATGAGAATGAGGAAGATGAGTAGATACAAACAGGTGAAGAGGAGATTCTGTTCTTGAAAGAGAAGAGGAGGAGGAAGAGGAATCTGACACTATAAAAGCAAGAGAAAAAGAAAGGATAAAGGCAAAAACAAACAAATAAAATCCAACCCCACAAATAAAAACAATGCCAATTCTTCAGAAATACACAAAAAATGGAGGGGGGGAATCTACAAACATAATTTTAACATACTCAAGGAATGCTGGAAATCAAATGAGGTAATTGTAATACACATTCAATTGCAGTAACTAGATAACAGAATAGCATGCAAGGAATGATTTTTAAACAATGGTTGGGGGCAGAAGAATCTATATTGTTTGATCTACAAGAATAAAAAAGAAGTAAAGGAAAGGAAATTTGCCAGAGAAAAATTCCTTGGCAAAACCCACTAAAAACAAAACAGGTTTAATTTAGGAAATTTTAAAATTAATTCTTGGATAAACTTGCTGTGGGTTTTTAAATTTTGTCAAATACTACCAAAATTATCAGAATTAGAACCTGCTTTCTCTTAAATACTGGTTAGATGATATAAAGGAGATATCAGGAATACAAATAACTGTAGTGAGAACTGGAAACAACAGCTAGGACCATCTGAATAGAAGATTCACATACCCAAGACAATAAAAGAATTAAATAAAGTCCGCTCTCCAATGTATTGTGTCTTACTATCTAATGAGGATTTATAGGAAGCAGAGGACAAGAATAGCGAGGATCAGATCATGGAACAGTGGTGGTCATCAATAGTAATATAGATATCACTGAAAGCTCAATGTAGAAAATAGGTTGCATTTATATGGGAATTTTGATATAAAATATCACGTAAATGAAAGTTGTTGAATCCCAAATTAGCTTTTCTGAGAAGCACTTATGAAAATTTCACATTTAGAAGGTATTACCAAATACAATGATAAATCAAGTAAACATCAGATAGATTAGACCAGAGTCTTCTGGAAGAGTTTATGACTCGGCCCATTTGGGATAGAAGGTATTGACAGAATTCTATGTTTCATTTGATGATTGAATAACAACAATAAGGTTTAGATCTTACAGGTTTCAATTCAAGATATTTCCATAAAGGGACAAAGCTCTTCAATTTAAAATACGTTTTGCCTTGAATATATGTCTGACAACAACCACTTGCCATGAGAAGAAAAAAAATCGAAACATCCCAGATCCTGTTTTGAAAGCAAAAGGCAGAAAACTTTTGTTTGAAAAAATTTCTTTTTAAGAAGCTACCAACTTATTCCAACAAAATGGCAATGACTCATAGCTTAAGAGAATCAAGGCTGTCACAGAATTTTGTCTTTTTTGTGAGCTGGGACCCACCTGAATGTAATGGTGGGAGATAGTGAAGACAGCTGAGGTAAAGTGGAGTGTTCATCTTAAATAATTTATTGGTATTTTATTTTTAAGCTCTCCACTAAAGAAAAGGAACATCCAGGTGCAATAGACAGTTATTTTTTTACTTAATTAGACCCTAGGTACCAAAAGTTTTTCCATATACAATCCCAGATACAAAATTTAAAAAAATACATATATATAAATATATGTATATATATTATATATGTGTGTATATCTTTACACACACACGTCATGAAAGTCATCAACAATTGTTTTAAGGAATATAAATCTATCTTTAAAAATGTCCAAGATAACCTTTGATTTCAAAAAAGACTCTAGATCATTTACATATGCCTTTGGAAAATATATGTATTCTAAATTATTTTTGCCTTCCTTGTTCTTAGTTTGTTGTTGTTGTTGTTTTTTGCTCAGATTCATATTTACAATTAACCTGCATATCTAAGCAAAACATAAAATGGGTCCTATCAGGGAAATAATGAATATATGCTGGATAGTGAAGTTCACAATTTAAAATACATTGTAAATACAATTAAAATAATTGTAAAATACAAACTATGTATCCCATATATATCTACAATCATGAATTGATTATATGAATATCATATATAAAATATTTCTTTGGAGTAATTAAATGTATATACTAGAAGAAGGACAACTTTTGGGTTTTAAATTTATTTTAATTTGAGCACCAATCCCACACAAGTAACTAGATGTGTCAGAGCGGCCAGAGAAAGCTAGACTTGGAGTTAGGAAGATCTGAATTTAAATCCAGCCTCAAATACATATTAGCTGTGTAACCCTGGACAGGTTATTTTAACCTCTGCTTGCCTCAGTTTCCTCATCTGTAAAATGCAGATAATAATAGCATTTACCTTCCAGGGTTATTGTCTGGATAAGATGAAATAATAACAGTGAAACATTATGACATCCTTAAATCACTATTAAAAAAACAATGATGATGATGATGATGATGATGTATCCACAGGCTTTGTCCAGAAATACATGCTCTTTAAAAAAACACAACTATTCGAGAGATATTTTATCTCCACTTCTGTCTGATCTTCTATTAGAAGCAAAAATATATCTAATAACCTCTGCCAGAAATTCCTCTATTTCTCCTCTCTTGAGTATTATAAACAAACACCTAGATATATAAAAGCCACTGCTATTCAAAGGAACCTTAGTGTATAATCTTTGGTAAAGTAAATGACTTCCTGCTAATTTTTCTATTTTGTGTATTCTGATTTTCCTGACTAATGTGTAAGGGCAAGATCTGTTTTTATTTGTACACTGTCTGGCAAACTGTAGATATATACTAGAAATTCATTCATCCATTTGGTTTCTTAAAAAAAGGGGGCTCACTAATAAAAATCACATTAAATGCTCTGAATGTTTTTGTCTGTGGAAAAGTTTAGACATTACAATCTCTAAGTTCTTAAAAGCTGAGTGTCTGCTGAAAATGAGATGAATGAATAAAATGTATCTAAAGAGGAGAAGAGAAAAAGTTTGTGCCAATATAAAGACACTGCTTCATTACAGGAAAATTCATCATTCAAAGTTAAATAGGCACACTACATTCCAAAATGAACTGGGAAAATACTGAGGTATTCGGAGAAAAATACCATAAAAAAGAAAAGGAAGAATGGTACCAAAATAGATGTCAACATTTCTTTTCTAAAATCACTTTAAAAAAAAAAAAAAAAAGGAAAAAAATGATCTGCTTTTAATGTGCATTTGGAGAGTTTTTGAGGACCCCCAAGGACAATTAATATTTCAAATATGTAACTACCTTGGCTAGCTGCCTCTAAGTTGGGCCAGAAGGAAAAGTCTCTAGAATTTTGTATGACTTGCCTCATGGGGAGTTGAAGAAGAGAAGTGAAGCAGGAGCAGCTGTTTCAGATCTGTCCAAACCACTGCAGGTGCTATAATGAATCCCAATTTCTTCCTTTTTCTCTGCTATGACAGAGCTGTTCCACGCAGTAGTTAATAACGATGAAACACCTATTCCATTCCCATTGTGAGGCACTGGTTTCCCTGAGTCATACCAGTATAAGCACCTCACCCCTACACATGCTCTAAACCCACTTGCAGGTTATCTCTCATACTGAGTAGGGAGTACAAAATGCCTATGAAGTGTTTGAAAGACAATGCAAAACCATGGAGGTTGGCTTATGTTTTTTGTTTTGAGCCTTTTGCTTTAAAAAAGAAAGAGAGAGAGAGAGAGAGTAAAGATTTGTTTCCCAGATAGAGAATTACTGTGTATCCAGAAAATGAAGATTCTTACCAAGTGAGATACTACTCTTCTGAAATTCAACCTCTTTGGATTTACGAGTCAAACACTACAAACCACCATTAATTCAGGCAACAGAAAAGTTCCTAACACTTTATTAGCTTCTTTGCTAGGTTGCAAATGCCAACAGGGAATTTAGCTTTTAGTCAGACTCTCTGTTTTCTTTTCCTTTTAAAAGACCTCTATCAACTAATTTTTGACAATTATTTTTAATCAGAGATTTCTGTCACCAGAAACTTTGAAGCTGACATCTCTAACCACTAATATGAAGGAAAGGAGGAGGGAGGGATGGAGTTGAGGGTGAAAGTTGCAATATAAAATGCTAACAAAACGTTAACACCCAAAGAGTGTCAATGTAGTTTGTGCAATTTGATGCAAATGTCAATTTGGATTAAAATGCACATTGGTGAAATGAAGTCCAGGTTGTCTTGAGCACCCTGTATTACTATGTCAACAGCTAGTAGGAAGCTTTACCCTTCTAAGCTGATGAGCTCTGAACTTTACATGAGTGACTGTCCTTTGTGGGGATGTATTTTAAGGGACTGTCTCAGGCAGAAGAATGTTTTGCTCTAAAGGCCTGATAGTCTGCAACTTAAAAACAAGGAAAAAAAGGGTAACAGTCCATAAAATATGAGGTAAAACATAATTAGGGATTAAATTTAACAAGAGACCTTCAACTGAATACTGTCATATAAACTTCAGAATGTGATCCCATTGTACTAGTCCATTTCAGGACTAGAATCTGAGTGAATTTCATTTTATTTTGTGAGTCTCCTGGGTCTTTAAATTGTCACTTACGAATCAGCAATTTTTCAATGTGACCTGCTTTTGGTTTATGAAATCACAGAGGTATATTTACACTATACAGTACTTAGGCAAATATGGAAAACCCAATGACAGGGTGTATCTGCACAGAGGATGACACCCTGAGGAGCTCTTAATGAACATGTGCAGGATTTGATTTAGAGAGGGCTAATTTGAAAGTCTAGAACTTGAAATCCTCAACATGGGGTGTTGTCTTTGGTGTCTGAACTGTGTCTTCTTTAGTTCTTTATATCAAGAGAAATTAATTATAAACTAAAAAGTGAAGTCTTAGAGTGGTAAAAGGAAAAAACCTGAAAAACTGGGGTGGAAAAGTGGGGGACTGGAGGATATAGTGGAAAGTGACAACATGACCTGTTTATGTTTTTGTTGCTAATTTTTAGCTCTCGGGGGGAAAAGGGAAAAATGTGAACTTTCCCAAAGACTTGGCGAGGACAGGTACCAGCTGTTCTACCCTAACTGTATACAAACCCTAGTAAAAGAAGCTCAAGAAAATACAAGTTAAGAATTAAAAATATTTACATGAAAAAAAAATTTTTTTGGTTGGTCTCATTTTACTGTCATAGAGAATGGAATACTAAGTGCTTTTGGCCTCCATATTTCCCCTTTGCTTTTCATTCTCACCTGTCTCAGGATCGCTGAAGTCTGGTAAAGTGATTGTATTAAGCTGTCGTCTGTCAGCAATGGTTCTATCTAAGAGACTGCTCCCACGTCCAGAATCACTGTAAAACACAGCTAGAAACGTCAGTCATTTGGAACAAAAAAAAAAAAAAAAAAAAGGTCAAATACTGATTTCTTGAGACATAATCAATTATGTGGTCCTTTTTCTGGCATCATTTTCCAAACTTAGGGACAGAGAAATCTCAAATAGGAGATTCCTTTCAATTCCCAATAAAACAAAGCAATTGAAATCACCCTCATTTTTTCCTATATTTATATAAGGAACAAAAATAAAAACTGGAATACAAGATTCTCCCGTCTTAAAAGTGGCTCTCTCCCCACCCTGACTCTATTTCCTACAGAAGCTTTCAGCCTGTTCAAAATACTTCCTGCTTTCCAGGCCTACCTCAGAGACTAACTACTCCACCCTCATTCAACAGAGGAGGAATGGGACTTGGAGAAATAAATGCCTACCCTGTGAGGCTTAAGTGCATCAGCATTCTCATCATTGTTCTTTATGCTCTACCTAATATTTTCACACCCATCCTCCAATTTGTATTATCTATCTCACAAGGTAGCTATGAGAAAAGCATCTTGACAAATTTAAAGCATTACATAATTTTAAGTTCATTTTACTATCATTACAACAAAAACTACTACTACTTCTTTTTCTTCAACGTCTCTGTTTATTACATAATTTCTTACACATAGCAAAAAACAAAAAACAAACAAAAAAAACCCAATCTATTTTATTTTTTCTTTGTATATTCTGATAATCTACCAAAAAACCTTCAAAGCAACTCAAGATTGAACAATAAAACTATCTCTAAAGGTTGGAATCTTTTTGAATCAAGGCTGGGATTAAAATTTTTGTAACAAGGTTATAAAATTTTACAAAGAAAGGGAAATGCTTTGCTTTGTGCAACTGTCAGATTTGGATACTATATTTATATCGCTCATAAGCTGCCATTTCTCTTTGTAATAAAGTGGTTCATTATCTCCACAGGAAACAGGAAGTAATATTCTTGGGCACAGATGATTTATTGGCTACAAATATCACTTCACACAGTACTTTTTTTTTTTTTGGTAACCTGTCTCAGTTACAAAATTTGGGATAAAATAAGCATCTCAGAATAAACGCATGATTAAAATAATTAAAAATTATTAATATATTGATGATCACCATAATTTTGTATATTACATAAATTTTTGCCCTAACTCTGGTTTAAATATAGCAGGTTAATGATTATAATCAATCAGTATTATTTTTCAATGTATATTTATTTTCCTCTTTGCAACGAGACCATATTTTTAATGGTGTGACCAATGTTCACGAATAGCCTACATTCAGACTATATTTTTTTCAATTCTGGTTTATTGATAGCTATTTCTTTATCACTATAAATAATGAAACCTCAGTGCATAGCCCCCTCATTCTCACTTAAAAATATTTTGGGGGGGCAGCTAGTTCATGTAATGGATAGAGCACTAGCCCTGAAGTTAGAAGGACCTGAATTCAAATCTGATCTTAGACCTTAAAACTTTCTGGTTATGTGACCCTGGGCAAGTCACTTAAGCCCAATTGCCTCAGCAAAAAAAATTGCATACATACATACATATGTATGTATGTATGTATGTATATATATATGTATTAGAAGACTTGATCTGAAAATATAGCACAGTTATCTAATAACAGGAAGTATATGATATGTTTATACTAAAAAAGGAGGTCTTATTTTAGTTGAATAGATCTGAGGGAATGGATTTAAAATACTTTCTTTTGAGCATTAATCTTGTCATTATCCCTTAGAGCTGACATGAAGAGTTTCAGAATTAGGGAACTATGAAGAATCCATATTATTTGTGACCTTCTAAAAAAGAACTTGGGATAGGGACACATACAAAAAAAAAAAAGGAAAAACAATTTTTTATTCTCAACCTAGCAATAAATAGTTGTACAACCTTGAACAAGTTATTTTACCTCTCTTCTTTACCTCAATGTCTTCATCTGTCAAATAGGAATGCTAATATATGTCATATTCAGTGAACAGCAGTAGTAATAGCTAGTATTCATATAGCTCCTTCAGGTTTATAAAGTAGTGTAAATATATGATCTACTTTGATCTTCAGAACAACCATGGGAGGCAGGTAGATTGTTGTATACACAATGTAAGTAAATGCTTATAAAGCAAGCTATTTATCCTATATGACTCATTTATATTACAGATACTGAGTTAGATTTCCCAAAAAGGCAATCAACCCCATAGTTCACTTTTAAGAAGTTGGAGAGTAAGAGTGGCATATGCCTGGTCAGCTTTACAGAGATTACTGGATATTGGAAGTCAACAGAATTTTGATCTATTAGCTAGCATCTTAAATTGAGAAACTTCAATTACTGATAATAATAATGGATTCGTATTCTCCTTACCTATCAACCTACTGGAGTGAGACACAGGATTCATTACATTCTTTGCTCAACCTTCCATATTTTCTTTTCAAAAAAGTGTAAAAGCAACAATTATCTATTGAAAACAGAGATGCTTTTGTTTCCACACTGAAAATTCTTTCTCTAAAAATAATCAGGCTTTTGTGACTGATTAAGAATTATATTGGGTGTCTTATGCAATCTGTAGTTCTCCATTTACATGATGCAGATTCATAAATACTCAAGATTTGACTTTTATATGACCCATCAGGTGAGGGAGGGAGGTAATCTCTGGCAACCATGGCAACTCACAATCCTGGTTAACTGAGACACCATTTCTCTGAATTCTCTTTAGCTTCTTCCCTTAAGGAATTTAGGATCAATCAATTGCTTGATTTCTTATTTTCTCATTTGAGAATACTGTATAGTAGAATGATTCTGATAGGTCCATTAAATCTGAAAATGCTGAGGTCTATTCTCTTTCTGCATCTACTGCTGAGGGCAATCCTACAAGACAAGACAGGAAAAAGCAAAGAAAAACTTGTCCACTGTACTATTTTAATGTAGTTCTAGTTTGGAGGGAGGAAGTTTTGAAGAAATATGCAATATTCCAGCTCACTCATCTTATTTCACATTGAAATGGAAAAGGGTTGATTGTAATTGTTAAAAGTTGAATGTTTCAGTAACAGAAATAAAGTGCCAATTTTCAGAAACATCTGTTTGCCTCAGTTTCTTCATATGTAAAATGAGCTGGAGAAGAAAATGGCAAAACATTCCAGTATCTTTGCTAAGAAATTTCCAAGTGAAATCAAGAAGAGACAGACTAAAATGACTGAATAACAACAGAGTTCAGTCATCCTTTTCCTTAACTCAACCCTTCCAAAAACTTTTTTGTAAAAATTAGGTTGTTTTTTTTTTCTTCAGGTGACTGATAAAATTATTTAATCGTGAAATAACTAAAACCCAACTTACTGAAAAGCCAAAACCTGATGACAAAAAAGCAGGCCAGAATTCATGTTATCTTGATTGGCTAGTATTAAGTTAATATATACTCTGGCATTAAAAACTAAGGACATTTTTCAATTTTCAGTTTAAAGACCAAAAATCATTTGTATATTTCTACCCTGAATAAAATCAGACCTGAAGGTAGGAAAAATAATTGCCTAAAAATGATAAGCTCTTTGGCAAATGACCACATGGGCTAAAAAAAAAGCCCACCCACCATTTTGCTCACATCATTTAAAAAGCTATTTCAAATTGCTCAATGCCATGGACTAGATGGAACTTCATAATATGATTCCCTTCTAATCTGTGAATTGGGAAAATGGACATTGGCACACCATTCAGTTAAGGTTTGTCTGGCTACTTGCTGCTGTCTTACTGTCTATAATGTCCTCTGTAACATCAGCAACACCTGTGAAAAATACTTTCTTGACACAGATGCAAGCAAATGATGAGGATAGAAAACAATAGAAAATAAATAACTACTAGCCAGAATATTCTTTACCAGTGTTTGTTGTTGTTGTTGTTGTTGTTGTTGTTGTTGTTGTTAGAAATAAAAGGGATCAAATATGGAGATTTGGAGCAAGTATTTAGATGCCTATTAAATTCACTTCCAAATCTTTCTTCCCTGCTTAAGGCTCTTATCTGATGTTTCCCAGTCAAATAGGTCACTACTGAGGACACTTAATTGTACTACCTGGCAGATCCCTATAATCAAAGCAATTAAGAAACTAGATTCAATTATCTGGGAAATAGCAATAATACAGGCCTGCACCTGGGTCTCACACTTAATTTCTTTGTTTCTTATATTCAGAAGGCTTAATCTTACCAGTGAGAAGTAGGAAGGGTAACTACATTTGCAAACTGAAAAAGGTGGATGTGATGTCACTTCTGAAGCATTTATTTATATTTTAAGGGAAAAAAACCTAAAGATTAAAATACCTAAGAGACAATCATTACAAATCTAGCCCCTTCCCTCTTCTCTTCCAGTTCTGAGGTGACGGGAGGATACAATGATAAGCAATCAACTGAACAAACATTTTTCAAGTGTATGTTGTGCACAGATTGTGACTTGAATGCTATATACAGAAAGAAGACTGATCTCTGCTCTTAACTTCAATAAGCTGACAGGAAATGTGGACACAGTGGAAGCTTTTTTCCAAGTGTTTATTTTAAACTTTTAAATCTTTGCTATTTTTTTCTCCTTAGATTCAATATTCTTGGTTGCTAAGTGGGAGGAAATGTGGGGAGGTGGGAGAAGTGTGGAGGACTGGGTAAAAATTGGCAATAGAAAGGTGGCGGATTTATTTTATCCTTCTCAGAGGAAATATAAGTAAGAGGAAAATAGGGAACTAAGCTTAGGTTTGGCTTCCACTTCCACTAAGATAAGAAGATAATTTCTTTCAGTTAGCATGCTGATATTTAAAATATAATCTAACCTCAAGGGAGAAGTATCAATGCATATTACTTTTTTCCCCATCCTTAGAAAAATTGCACTGTGCTCCTTGGAATGGAATTATTCTCATAGCTTATATGTATGCTAGGGGAAAACAGTAGGTCTAAATTAAGTGGTGAGTCCAGTTCTACAGTAAGTAGATTGGGAGCTTAAACTGCTAATATTATGCATCTGGAACTTCAATCACAATGTATCTTCATGATTCTTGGTAAGAAAGTCTCCTTCAAGCAACCATATTTGCTTCACATATGCTCAACTCCATTAACTCCAGATCAGGCCTGTCCCAGGCATCCTAGCTATGATTAAGATAACAAGGTAAGAAACACTTACAAAAGGGATTTATTCCTTAAAGTCAAGAAAAAAATCAACAAAGGAGTCTATTCCTTTAAAATAGAGAATCATATGCATATGACTTTGTAGTTTTCTTCCTAAATAGTTATCCCACACTAAATAAAAATCAAGAGACCTGATATGTTTCTTTAAGATTCAGGCTCCTTCACATAAGAGATGATGCGGTGATAAGCTATTTTATGGACTTTTCTTTCTATAAGGCTGAATGAGTTCTCCAAAGTCTTTAAAAGATGCCATTTTAATAAGAAGTGCTTTAATAATCCAGACACATGGGCAAAACTTCCTTCTCTCTATAAATATAAGACCTGGTGGTGGTGGTTCTTGTTCTTGTTCTTCCTTCTTTCTTCTCCTCCCTCCTCCTCCCCCTCCTTTTCCTCCTCCTCCTCCTTTTTCCTTCTTCTTTTAATAATCTAAGGCATCTGTAGAATAGGAAACATCCTGGGAGTAACTTTCCCAATAAGCATCTTTTTTTTTATTATTATGTCTGAAGGACACTTATTAATGAATCTGTCTATCACCCAAAATAGATAATTAGGACTTTGAAAGGAGTTAAAAAGGTTTTTTTGGAGGGGAGGAATGAAATTTGAATTGAGCTTGATAAATCATAAAGAAAATGAAAGTAAAGAAGCCTGTATGTTTTTAAGTTAATGAGTACTACAAGATTGCCTTCAAACTGCAATTTAAAGTTCAGTAGTTTTGCTATGCTGTATACCAAAGGAATATTCCCTATACCTAATTTGATAATTCCCTCTCCTATTTCCCTAGTAAGTGATCATCCAGCCTACACTTGAAGACTTTTTAGGATAGAAAATCCATCACATCCTGAAGAAGTTCATTCTACTTTAAGAAAGTTCTAATTGTTAGGAAAGTTTTTCTTCCATGGAACAGAAACCATCCTCTTTTTTTGTTCCTTGCTTTTTATTTCTATCTTCCAGAGCAAATTCTAAACCCTTTTACATAAGAGAAACTTTCAAATATTTAATGACCTCTATCATGTCACTACTAAATCTTCTCTTCTCTTCTTCAGACTAAGTTCCTTCAATCAATCCTCATATGGCCTGGCTTTCAGTTCTCTTATCATTTTTCACTGTCATCTGCTGAATGAGTTTCAGTTTATTAATGTCTTTCCTAAAATCTGACATCCAAAATTGAGTGCAACACTCTAGATGGGATCTAATGAGGACACGATATTTTATCTCTATTAAGATAACTTAAGATAGTTCTAGTTTTTTTGGCTACCATGTCACACTTGTTGATTCATCCCAAGCTCTTTGTGATACTGCAAGCCTATAATCCTTACTAAGGGGAGGCTGATGGATGTCTTAACTTTGGAAACTACAGTCTATAATGGGCCAAGTGATCGAGTGTTTACATGAACTTTACCATTAAAATGTTACATCCATGGAAATGGGAGGGTACAGAAGGGCCAAAGAAAACTAAGGCAAACTTGCTTAGGTCATAAACAGAGGACTAAGTCAAAACTTCCATACCCAAAAGAGACTGGGACCATGATTGTCTCCTACAACTTTTAGCCTGAAAGAAGGAGTCTCAGAACTTTAAAAAAAAAAAAAAAAGCATACTGAGCTTGCATTATATGAAAATACTTTCCTGCCTCCCAAACTGTTTGCTGGCTGTGCTTCTGGCATCTTATAAGGGAGCAAGTACAGAAAGGTCAAGAAAAGCATTTTCAATAAGGAGTCAATAATGACAAATGCCAATCTGAGAATTCTGTTCACTGGGACACCATGCAAAGACAATGAAAAACAGAATATTTTGGTCTTTTACCTGGGATTAGTGAGATTGTAGCAGGATTTCCATATTTGTAACATGTGCTTGCAGGTAAGAAGGGCCTCATCTGGGCCCCGACAGAGTGACTCCAACTTCACTTTAGAAAACAGTAATCTGAAGCAGAGAAATAGATGAAGAAACAAGGAAAAATATTTATTTCAGGAAGAAACCACCAAACCAAAAATAATAATAGGCAATACTATGAACCTACA
This sequence comes from Myrmecobius fasciatus, assembly GCA_023553655.1. NCBI lineage: Eukaryota > Metazoa > Chordata > Mammalia > Dasyuromorphia > Myrmecobiidae > Myrmecobius > Myrmecobius fasciatus. Next base: position 56,432 of record JAJPUD010004630.1, on the reverse strand, counting down.
GTATCTTATCTTTACTAAGTTTTAAGAATTTCAATGACTGGGGCAGATAGGTAGCACAGTGGATATAGAGCATCAGCCCTGAAGTCAGGAGAATCTGAGTTCAAATCTGATCTCAGACACTTAATATTTCCTAGCTGTATGACCCTGGGAAAGTCATTTAACCTCAACTGCCTCAGCAAAAAAAAAAAAAAAAAAAAATTCAATGACTATTACTTTTATCAATTTATTATAGTACTAATAACTGTCATTTCTATAGAACTTCAAGACTTGCAAACTTTACACTGAAATACATTATTACATTTGAGCCTCATGACAGCCATGACCCTAATCTTTAAATTAATATTATCCCTACATTATAGGTGAGAAATGTAAAGATCACAAAAGATTTATTTTCAAGGCATTCTTATGAAATAGATAAGGGTGGCTATTATCATTATTTTGATTTTAGACATAAAGAAATCAAAGTTAAGAGTCTTATCAAGGTTAGAAAGTTTATGACAAGAACATAGAGAGCATCCAGGGCTATATGCTTCCAGTTGAATACTAAATGATTAGATGGAAAAGCTTTGCAAAGTTCCAGATCAATAAGGCAAAATAAATATAATAGATAAATATAATGAATTGATTTATTCAGGACTATAAAAAATCATATAAGCTTGTCTAGATCACTATTTCTAAAATAAGCCAATTTATTCACACAATTTTAAAGATGCAACAAAATGTTAACTCAATTCATTTATAAAATTTTACACAGAATATGAACCAGTAACATATAATCTCCACCAAGAAATCTCAGTTTTTATGTCAATTCTCTCTCTGTAATATGTTCCACATTAAATGACAACTAGTGATAGGGTATAGTTGGTGATAATGTCTTGCACATCTCTGTATACTCTCAGGACTTACTTAGTGAAGTGCTCTGAATATAGTAGTCGTTTTATAAATGATTATTGAATAGATTGATAGAGGAAATCATAAGAACAGTACTTAGTATTTAATGGAACTGGTAGGGGAAGACTATAAGAAATACTAAAAAAAAAGATTAGTGGATTGGATAATAGAAACATAATTCAATTAGGTAATTTGAGACCATTTATTAAGTGCCTACAACATGCAAAAGCACTGTGCTTGGAATGAGGGGAGCTACAAAAATGAAAAAGGATATGGTATCTGAACCATAAGAAGTTTACAATCTGATAGGCAACATATGACATATATACAAATAAGAAAGCTGCAAAATAGAATGTGATAAGAACGAGAGAACCTCAAAAGAGAGATCAATTTCAATTAATCTCTAAAGGTGAAGGTAGCACTTAAGTGAAGAGCTGAAGAGACAGATTTTAACAGGTAGATAAGTACAGGAAGTAATTTCTTAATATGAGGATAAACTATATTTCAATGTAGAAGTAGGAGCAGACAAGATTGGGAGATGGGGGGATGGAAAATGGTTTGGTTTAGCTAAAATGAAAAATATATGAAAGGAAATGCTATAAAATAAGTCAAAATGGTACATTAAAGCCAGACTGTGTAGGGCTTTAGAGGAATCCTATAGGAAGATGAAAGACTTTTTGTCTCTATCTAAAGCTTCACTAGCATTTTCATGAAATTTTTTAACATATGTATCACCTGGTATTTCCAAGTATCATAAAACTCAACCCTTCTCTATGTGTTATCTCATCCAATTAGTATGTGAATTCCTTGGAATCACCAGCACTTACTATAATACTTTATAAATAATAAATCCTTAATAAATGCTTTTTCATTCCATCTGTGCTAAAAAAAATTATAACCTTCATCATTCTGAACAATTTTGGAGACACTATTTCCCAATGTCCTTCATTACTTTCACTGGCTCCATTTCCTCTCAGTTTTCCAGATATCTAAATTCTCTTCCATTCTACTTACTCCATTAAATCTAACACAAAGTTTTTTGAAACTTTCCTCAAAATGTCATTTGGTTCCATCTTTTAATATCTATTTCCACAATTATCTTTCTGGGAATGGCCCAGTTTGAAATGCGGATTCCAAAAGAATCATTAGGTTTCTCAATTTTCAATCCATTCTAATCTCTATTTCACAAAAAGTCTTCCTCACAAAATATTTTCATAAAATCACTATCCTACTTAAGAAGCTTCTTTACGGTCTATAAAATCAAAACCAATTTTTTTTTTAACTATGATCTTCAAAAGCTTCTACCAAAAATGGCCAGCTACCCATTTACTATGCAATTTATTCCTGCCATTTTTTTAGCCAACTATTACTCTTCTTTTTTACTTCCATTCACTTTTTCAATCTCCATTTATTAAGATCCCATTTATTAATGTTCAAAACAATATGGCACATGCAGAATCAACAGGCTACAGGAGATAAAAAGATTTAAGATTTTACTTCTTCTGCCTTCATGTTCACTAATGCATGGCCCTCATTTTCTTCTAAATTCAATTAAAAATTTCTTTTGGGAAGATTCATCTCCTCCTCTACTCAATTTATACCAGATTAACTTGGGCTTTATGGTGCTTTATGATCCCTGTTAGCAAGAACTATGATGCCTTTGTCACAAAATCAGAACAGAAAAATCATCTACTCCAATTTGTAACTGAAATGGAGTCTTCTCCATAATGTTCCCAAGAAGTGGTCATCTAATTTCTGCTTGAAAATCCCCAGTGACAGTGAGCTCATTACTTCTTAAAATTTTCCATTTTCAATTTTTGATAATTGTTAGGATCTTTTTCATTATATTGATCTGAAATCCATCAAATTATAAATGCAATGCATTGTTCCTAATCTTCTTCCACATAAGATTCCTTCTAATATTTGATTTACTTCAAAGAACCCTATACAATCTGTATATAGAGCATTTAATCAATATTGATTGCTTATTTCTCCATTGAGAAGTTACATACAAATAAAAGTTTCTTAACCAGGTAGCTATAACTATTAAACTTCGTAAGGATAAAAAATGTGTTTTACTTTGCAACAGCTTCTACAATGTTAAATAAAGTGCTCTGCCCATAGGAAAACTCAATAAATATTTCTTGTATTACTGAATTGAATAAGACAGTGGAAAAATTTATGTCCTTAGAAACAGAAGATATTCCCATTAATGTAGGAACAATTAAGGCAAATCTTAATCTAAGAAATAGGTTCAAGTTTATCTAGTTGCAATGTGGTTCAGGGGAAAGAATGCTGGATTTGGAGTCAGAGGACTTAATTTTACATCCCAGCATCGCCACTAATTACCTATGTGATTCTCAGCAAATATTTAAGTTAACTCTAGTTTCCTCATCTATAAAATAAAATGGTTGTACTATATGATATCTAAGGTCCTCAATATCTCTAAATCTAATATTCTATGACCCAAATGGCTCAAAGAATACCTACCAAATATCTAGATATTCCTAGATTATATGACCCTCAAAGTTTTCAGCAGATAATGACTTTATATATATAAATTAGGATTGTTAAATCTACATGTTTTAGTATATGTCCTCACAACTTTATAAGGCATGGGTACCATGAAAAGGCAATACAATGGATATAATATAGAAATTTCAGCAAAATAAAAAAAGGGAAATAGGAATCCTTACAGAAATATTGATGTTTAATCTATGAAGAGTGGCAAACTTTCAGAGTGATACTGTTCAGAGTTTTAAGAAACAGGGATTTTCTAAAGTATCCTGTAATGGGATTGTTTTTCCACAGATTCTCCCTTTGACATACATCTGATCCAAACCACGATGAAAAGCTGGAGTTACAGTTAGTATGTGGTAGTTTACGTGATATTCAGGGAAGAAGGGAATAGACATACAGAAAAAAAGGAAACAGCAAAAAAGACAAATCACTAAATGTTTCAGGTAGGCATTTCATATAAGCATATTCATTGCTAAGAGTATATGGAAAGCAAAAACTGAAAGTAAAAAGAAAAATAAGAGATTAATAACACAATCATTAATCCACCTTGAAAGGAACCACTAAATCTCTCAGTGCAATGTAGAGAGTAAACGACCACTCAGAAACCAAGCTAGTCAACTCAACAAGAGGAAAGGGTGTGGGTAAATCCTAAGGAAACCATGAAAAATTCTAATCATTGGCCAATAAATTATCTCCTGGCTGTTAAACTGAACTGTATTCCATGAGTAAAGTAAAAGAGGAGGGAACATAAGGAAAGAAGGGGGAAGAATTCCCTTTATATATAGATAATATACCTTTATTGGCAATTATCTCAGATTTTTTTAAATGTACAGAAAGTACAAAAAGCCAAAGCCCTGGAAGCACACAGCTTGAAGGAATGTTCTATGCACTGAAGCTTGCTGGAAAAAGAACTTCTAATTAACATTAAATAACAGCTTTCAAACACTTGACTCAGGATATGGAGTTGAAAAGGTGTGGGCTGAATTAAAGGAAGCCAGACAGAGAGAACAATGAAGAATTCAGTGTGCAAAAATTAAAGAAAAAAACTAGCAACAACACCTGAAAATTAAGGAAAAAGAAATGGCTTGGAAAAGAGATGCTGGCACAGAAAAAGAATTCAGCTAGATGGATGAAATTTCACTCACTAAAAAATCAAAAGCATTATATGGAAAAGGAAAAAAAAAGATCTTACAACAGGTTTAAAAACACTAGACACAAAAATTCACATATACTACCTTTATAGCAATGATGAGAAAGGCAGGAAATGAACACATAAAAAGAAATGATAATTCTCTGTTTTGCTTTGGTTTTTGTTTTTGCTAAGGCAATTGGGGTTAAGTGACTTGCCCAGGGTCATACAGCTAGGAATTGTTAAGTGTCTGAGGCCAAATTTGAACTGAGGTCCTCTTGACTCCAGGGCCAGTACTCTATCCACTGTACCACATAGCTGCCCCCAGAAAATGATAATTCTCTTATGAACTTCCAAAAATTTCTGCATTTAACCTCCAAAACAATAAAAAAAATCTACTGATAACTTGTCATCAACTGCCATACTCTGTTCACATTTTTAAAGATTGTTCTAAAATATATGGCCTGCTTTACATTAAATCAAAAGAAAAACTAAAATATATACAATGATTAGCATTTATTCATTCCAGTAGAGGCTTCAAAAAATCACTTATTAACCCAGCCCATGACAGAAACCATGAAGCAAAAATCAACTGCATAAAAACACAAAAGGGTCAATGTACTACCCATTTTAATATATTTGAAAATATGCACTTGATTAACTCCCAAAGACTTAACAGACTAATGTAGTAATGGTAAGCACATAATCATAAGCACATAACAAATTTTAATCGTGAATTAAATAAATCTAAATTCTGATTATAAGTTAAATTACAAGTTTCTCTGAAAAAATTAGAAGGTTCAAAAAATATAAGAAATTTGATATATGAAACTATTTCTTTGTTACAGGGGTGATTCTCTGAGAAGACCATCTGAAAGGGATGAGGGTTTGCTGGTTGTTGTTGTTGTTGTTTTTTTTTTTTTTTTAAAACAAACTTGGAAAAGAGGTCAAGGAGAGATTTAAATTAGGAATTATTGGATTCCCTGAAAACTATGGTTTAAAAAACATGCCCATAAACATTACTTTTCCAGAAATGATATATGAAAATTGTGCATATCTAAAAGAACCAGAGAGCAAATTAAGTGCCAAAAAAGAAAAGTTCCAGAAATGCCATAGCCAAAATTCAGGGCTCCCACATCAAAGAAAAAATATAGTAGATATCCAAAAAGAAGTTTATGTACCAAGGAATCAAAATCAAGATCACACAAGACCTGGAAAATTGTTTCTTTTTTTTTTTTTTTGCTGAGGCAATTGAGGTTAAGTGACTTGCCCAGGGTCACACAGCTAGGAAGTGTTAAGTGTCTGAGACCAGATTTGAACTCAGGTCCTCCTGACTTCAGGGCTGGTGCTCTATCCACTGCACCATCTAGCTGCCCTAGAAGACCTGGAAAATTGTAATATAAATGAGACACAATCTTGGAACACAATATTCTAAAAGATAAAGGAGATAGCAGTATAGTCAAGAATAATTTACCCCACAAAGCTACGAATTTATATTATGGGAAGAAAATGGACCAATAATAGAATAGAGGACTTTTGGATGAAAAGAGCTGAACTGAATAAGAACTTTGAAATAAAACACAAGCATTCAGAAAGCCCTTAAAAAGTAAATTTATTTAAGCAATTGAAAAGAGTTGTATGATAATGTAATGCTAACATTCTGAAAGGGAGAGAAGAAACTAGAAACTAGTGTCCTTCAGAACCTTAATAAATGTCTTCAACAGATACTATCTTAAATAAGGAAAAGAGAGGACCCAGAGATAGACTTCTTCTCTTTGGAGGCTTTTAAGAGGAAAAAGGGGGAAAAAAAAAGAGGAAAAAAAAAGGAGAGAAAAGATAGAAGACAGGGGGAACGGAACTAATTTCTCAAAAGTAGGATGTATAAAAGGGTATACAAGCAGAGAAGAAAGAAGGGGGAAGTGAACACAAAATTAATCTTCACTGTTAGCTAAAAACGACAAAGGACAATTAAAAAAGCACAGTTTGGTGTAAATATATATACAACAGGAAAAAAATGGAGATGGGAAGGAAGAGTTAAGAGGGAAAATAATCTTGAGGAGAGAAGAGTCACAAACAAGATAAATGTACTAAATAGGAAAAATGGGGAGAAGGAGGGAGACAGGAAGAAATGGCAAAAAGAAAAAAAAATTAATTATGGTCTAAAGATCCATTCATCAATTAGGAAATGGCTGGACAAACTTCTTTATATTAAATGTCATAGAACATTACTATGCAATAAGAAATGATTAAATAGATGGTTTTAGAAAATTCTACATCGTATGAATGGAGAATGCCAATATATGTAAAACAGTCTTTATGGGAAAATTTACACTTTCATCAATAAGAAAGAAAAGATAAAAGTAAATATGAAGCTAGAAAAATTAGAACAACAAACAATTCCAACTAAGCAGGAAAAAAAAAAGAAATTCTGAAAATAAACAAGTTGAAAATGAACAAATTGATAAGTAAAAACAGGAGCTGTTTTTTTTTAATTCTAATAAACACATTAGCTGTGATTTTTAAGAGAGGAAAACAAATGAGCCAATATAAAAAAAGTATTTATAAAAATATAAACTATTCACATTATTTGAATGAGAAAGAATTGAATGAGAAAGAATTTAAATACTCCTACCTCAGAAAAAGAAATTGAACAAGCTATAAATGAACTCTCAAAGAGATTACTCTAGACTTGATTGGACATTCTTCTAAGCATTCAAAAACCAACTAATTTTACATAATCTTTTGCAACAATAAGGAAAAAAGAAATCTTACCAGATTCTTTCTATAAGATAAATATGGTTGTGATTCCAAAAACAAAGAAAGAGAAAGCAAAGAAAGAAAACTATAAAGCAATATCTCTAACAGCTATCATTACAAATGATAATAAATAATATATTAACAAAGAAATAATAGCATATTGAAAAGACTACATAAAATAATAATCATACTGGGAATTCAGTGTTGGTTCAATAGTTGGAAAACTATACACATAATATGAAATATTAAAAACAAAATAAAAGAAGAGGAGGGGAAGAGAAGTGGAAAAAAAGAAAAGAAAAGGAAGGGAAGGCAGAAGAGGAGAGGACAACAAAGAAGGTAAAAACACAAAAGAAAGCAGAAGGAAGTTCAAAAGCAGGCATGGACAAGCAATACACTGTTGATTTACCATGTTAAATTCAAAATATTTTAAAAACCAGAATTGTATAATATAGTTATGGATTTATATACATTCTCTTTCTAGTTTTCTTTGTATATGAAATATTAATGTTTGCTGAATGATTTTCTAGTTTATAATTTTAAAAAATGTTGGCTATATTTTCCTAGTACTCTAATATTGTCTCTCTTTGATGACAGGCAAGAGTTACTGTTAAATCCCATGTCAATTACATTTGCTTTTCATTTTAGTAGAAATGTCAACAATCTGGAATACTCTATCCTCCTACCAGTATTTTTAGAACAAAGAGACATATTTAGCAAAAACAAAACATCTCAAGAAATCCCATTTTAGATTCTTTCTTAATCCCTATTCTCGCCATGGTATCCAATAATCTCTCCCATCTTTCTTCTCCAACCTATATTAGTACACTATTAGTACAGTAGTACAGAGCCTCAATCTTGCTCAACACTAGCAGTCACAATATTACAGCAACTTCCTAATTAGCCTCTTTGTTTCCAGCCTACATTTTGTTTACTGACAATCTTTCTAAGGTTCAGTTCTGGACATGTTACTGGTTTCTTTTATCCTTCCAACCCCACCCATCGACCCCTCAAAAATGATTCTATCAAATAAAGTCTCTAGGCTGGTAGTCAGTCAACTGACCTTTACTAAGTACCTATTTTGTGCCAGACAACGTGCTAAACACTGGAGATAAAAAGTAAGTCAAAAGAAAGCCTCTGCCCTCAAGGAGCTTCTATTCTAATGGAGGAGAAAACAGGGAAACATAGGGACAAGACCACCCATAGAAGGGATTAACTAGAATGACACCAGATTGGCTGGCACTTGAAGGAAGCCAGGGAAGCCAGCAGGCACAGATGAGAAGGGAGAGTATTCTGGGCATAGGGGACAGCCTGTAAAAATGCTGGGACCAAGGGGGCGGGGGGAGAATCTTGTGTGTGACTAGGCTGCTGTCACTAAACTGAGGGCAAGCCAAGGGGAGGCAAGGTTGTAAGGTACAAGAAGACTGGAAAGGTAGGAAGGACCCATGTCATGGATCTAAGTTATGGACAGTATTTTAACCTCTTTTTGTTGTTGTTTGCTTGCTTTTGTTTTCTTTCATTTTTTTTCCTTTTTTGATCTGATTTTTCTTGTGCAGCTGGATAACTGGAAATATGCATAGAAGAACTACACATATTTAACATATATTGGATTACTTGCAGTCTAGGGGAGAGGGTAGGGGGAATTTGGAGCACAAGGTTTTGCAAGGGCAAAACAATAGTTTTGAAAACTATCTTTGTATGTATTTTGAAAATAAAAAACTTATTAAAAAAATAAAAATGCATAAACAAATTTAAAACAAAAAAAAGCATTCTGGCAAGTGTCCTGAAGCTTTGCTAGATTGTAAAAGTGGTCTATGACACCAAAAAAATTAGTTAACGACTGGTGTTACATTATATATTGCTCACCTGCATGCTATTCGCTTCAATCGAAAACCTTTTCAGTGCCCAAGACAGGCTTGCTACCAAGTATTATTCCAAGATTTTATTTGAACCAGATGTTTTCTAAATTCTGGTATATCCAGCTCCAGATAGGTGTATCTTGTTTCAACAGTCTTCTCATCTCTAAACACTTAAAATTGTTTTCCTCCTTAAAAAAAATTATAAAGATCTCCAATTAAAGCTAAAACAAATTAACTGGACTTCAAATTTCAGTGATTCCAACACCCTATAGCTGCCAATTTAAGATGCAGCAACGGATTTCTGTGATCAAATTCTTCTGAAATGCCTACTAACTTTACCCACAAACTGGAATAATTACTAATAAATTGCTAGAAATTGATACCGAACTTTGTTATTAGAATCTTACTAGATCTATATTATGTGACAATAGAAACTAGATAACTTAGATAAAATTCAGCTAGATAAAAAAATTTTAATTATTTTTTGACTTTTCAGAATAAGAATCTGATGGTTCTTATTAGCAAAACTAGCCTAAATCTTAAAAACTTGTGAGGCAACACATATACATATGTACATACAGACACACCCCTTTTTACATGTGCATACCCCATAGCTTTGAAAGAATGTTATTTGAAGTGATTCTCACAGCCATCCTATGTAGGGCAATGAAGGCATTACCCCTTTTCACCCAAAAGGGGAAGTGCTCAGAGATGTGAAGTGAATAGTCTAGGAAAAAAACAACAAAGAAAGTAAAGAAATGGAGGCTCATTTTCTTGGCTTCTCACACAAAGAGCAATGTTCTTTCCAAAATATTTAGTCGTCTCTCTGCCTTCCACCCTCCATTCTTGTATAGTACATTCAGAAAAAGTTCCTATCACTTTAATGAACTAGCCTTCTGTTTATCCTATAAAAGAATTCCAGATATGAATGCCCCCAATAACTTAGTCCAGCGTACTAACAATTTATACTACACCATTATGTCCCATGATTTCTATATAAAAGTCTACACCGAAAACATTATATTATAGTAAAAGAGTTCCAAGATGGGATCCTGGTGGCTCTTCTTCTTACTACCTACATGATTTTAAACAAGTCACTTTTCAATTCTGAACCTCAGTTTTCCCATTTGTAAAATGAGGGCATTGGATGAAATGAATGCTAAACTTTCTTCAAACTCTCTACATTCTCTGAATCTATACTCAGGCAAAATTCTTTGATCACCTATTGGTTTTTTTTTCTTTCTTTTTTTTTTTAAAGAAAACAATAAAATCCTGATATTTCAAAATGTAAGAGCCAGGAACAAATGACTCCAATTTAACTGCATTTGGATTATTTAGTGTTTTTCACTGAAGAACAATATCATCTAGTTGGCTGAGAAATCACAGGAGCTTGAAATTAGACCTTATTTTTAATATACCATTATCATTTTAATAAGGCTTTAAAGTAATATGTTGAAACTTTGGCAACTAAAAAAGGTAATAATAAAGAGGAGAGGAATGCAGGCTTATGTTTATTAATACGACCAAATCTACTGAAAAGCTTACTGAGTTCTATAAAACTCTATTGTTTTATTAGGTTTCTATTAAGGGAAAAAAAAAACCCAAGGAGGATCATATTAAAGTGTAGTGTAGTGGCAAAAAAGTACTGAAAATCAGGAGGTCTACATTCTAGTTCTGGCTTCATCATAAACTAACTGCATGACCCTAGGTAAGTCATTCTTCTTTCAATGACTCAATGTTCTCTCTGTGAATTGAGGGCATTTGGCACGGGAGTAGAGGATTCTCAGGGTCCCATTCATTCATATATATATTCTGTGATACCTATGGTGTTTCCAAGAGAAATACTATTACATGTATAAGTCTATTTTGAGCTTCTGGCAGAAAGGTGATGAGAGTACAGGAAGCCCTCCAAATTCATAAATTCTGAGGTCAGATTATGGATATTTAACATCAAACGGCAGAGGAGTCACACTCCCTCTGCTTCACCTCTCTGTACCTCAGTTCCTTGAATATAAAACAAAAAATCCTGCTGTATGGCCATCTGGTAACTGCTATAGCCTCTTCCTGCCATATCTTACTAGCCATTGGTGACAACAACAAAAAAGGTCATAGCTCAGCTCAGGACTATCCTCTTTATTAAAAATTAGATTTTTAAAAAAGAGATTAATAGGTATTATATAAAGACATTGATCCCCAAAAGTCCTGCAACAAAAACTTACTCTACCATGGAGGTGACCCTGGGTTCTAAAAGGTCTTACCAGTAGATGCAATTTCTGACAAGTTCAACCTCAGGGTAAAGGCTTTGGGTATGATCCTTGGGACAAAGGAGGCCAGCCTGAGGAGTTAAACACCGGGAGGCTTGCCACTTGATGAGAAAAGCTTTGGCCATGGCAATCCATGAAACAAAGTTATAAAATGGCCCTTAAGCTTGTAAAGTCTCCTCTCCAGTGTGCAGTGATGATAATAGAAGAATGGAAAAAACAATGCAGAGGGTGCTAATAGTCACAAAGCTTTTTTAGACTATAAACAGAATTTAACTACCTAGTCTTATAAACACAACACCTTTTGTTCAATGACCAACTACACATATAACTAAGTAAACCAAATCATATCACTATGGACATTCTCATTATAACTGAAATTAGAAAATATAAGTTGCAGCTAAACAGAAAAGATGCTTTATAATTTTTATATAATTGCTGATAATATCCATTTCTTCTGAAAATTATTCATGAGACCTTTGACCAATCATGTATTTAGGATCAACTCTTGCTATGTACTGCAAAGAATTTTTTCCCTATTAATTCCTTCTCTTTGCATTCTAGCTGCATTGGTTGTACAAAAGCTTTTCAATACTATGTATTCAAAGTTGACCATTTTGTTGGAGGGGATGTGGGACACTAATACATTGTTGATGAAGTTGTGAACTACTTCAACCATTCTGGAGAGCAATTTGGAACTATGCCCAAAGGATTATCAAACTGTGCATAACCTTTGATCCAGCAAAGAGATCTTAAAGGAAGGAAAGGGACTCACACGTGCAAAAATGTTTGTGGCAGCGCTTTTTGTAGTGGCTAGAAACTGGAAACTGAATGGATGCCCATCAATTGGAGAATGGCTGAATAAATTATGGTATATGAATGTTATGGAATATTACTGTTCTGTGAGAAACGACCAGCAGGACGATTTCAGAAAGGCCTGGAGAGAGTTACATGAACTGATGCTGAGTGAAACGAACAGAACCAGGAGATCATTATACATGGCAACAACAAGACTATATAATGATCAATTCTGATGGACATGGTTCTCTTCAACAATGAGGTGATTCAGACTAGTTCTAATGATCTTGTGATGGAGAGAGCCATTGGCATCCAAAAAGGGGACCATGGAGACTGAATATGGATCACAACATATTTTGTTGTGATCCTATTTTCACCTGTTTTATTGTTGTTTGGTTTGCTTTTGTTTTTCTTTCTTTCTCATTTTTGTTTCCTTTTTGATCTGATTTTTCTTGTGCAGCATGATAAATGTGGAAATATGTATAGAAGAAATAACATTTAACCTGTGTTGCTATCTAGGGAGGGGAAGAAAGGAGGGAGAAAAATTTGGAACACTAGGTTTTGAATATTGAATTGAAATTCTATTGAAATACTGAAATTGAAATATTGAATATTGAAAACTATCTTTGCATGTATTTTGAAAATAAAAAGCTATTATTTAAAAGTAAAAAATAATAATAAATTGCCAATTTTCTCTTCCATTACTTCAATCCTTCCACTAGTTAAAAATTCTGCACCTGATAATAGCAGTTAATGGTACTTCCTTCTATTCTCCTCTACTTCATGTAACTTGCTAATTGTGATATATGCCATAAATAACTTTCCATACATCAATGTCATATTTAAATATACATAATTATTGGATGTTCTATTTACCTTCCTCTTCTCCCTGAAAACTAAAAAATGATTATTGTTCACCTTTTACCAACATTTGGCCTCTTCTTAAAATATTCCTGAACTGATGCTATAATTGGCTAATTCCCTTCTCCTTAAAACTTTAGGAAAAATTACAGGAGACCTTAAGCTCTTAGAAGAACATAAAATCTAGCCGGTTCCACCAAGCTTAAAAAATTTTATGTAGGGGTCTGGCAAAACATAGTAAGCCTGTCATCCTAGGACAAGAGCACCAAAATTTGGAGAGGCTCATCACCTTGAGAGAATGACTTAGAGATCCTTCTGAGGGGGCGGAGCCAAGATGGCGGAGTGAAAAGGTGACTTTCTGCCTCTCCTCCGATCTTCTCTCAAATCAACAATAAAATAAGCCTCTGAACTGATCTTCAAGTCAACGAACTCAGAAATATTTGGGCACTTTTCTGAAGAACTTCATATCAGGTTAGTCTGACTTGGACAGAGAGATAGACGACTCCTGTGTAGGCCGGAAGTGAGGGTGGGACTCAGCTCAGCTCATCTTGGAAGAAATTCCAAACTCCAAACTCCAAATTCCAAACACCTGGAGTTTATCTGAGGCACTCAGGATACTCTGCCCTGATTGGGGGCAGGTGTTCTGGCAGACTTGCCTTGTTTAAGGAGTAATTCGGACTTAGTCCTAGCCCCCACCGGCCCAGCACCTTAAGTTAACTCGCCGAAGTGCCCCAGGGCAAAGCTTTTCAGCCTCCGTTTTTTTTTCCCTATCTTAAAGAGATATCTACGCTGTCTAAAAAAAAAAAAAAAATGAAGAAGCAAAAGAGAGCTCTCACCATAGACAGCTTTAATCAAGGCAAAAAAGCATTGACCCCAGATGCTGAGGTTCCTTTAGATAAAATACTAGATGAAGGTATTAAAGACCATCACTGGTCACTTTTTCAAAAGGCCTTTCTGGAAGATTGCATAAAGAACCTCAAAAGAGAGCTGGAGGATAAATGGGAAAATAAACTGAAATCAGTGCAAGAAGGATACAATATCTTGCAAGAAGGATATGATGCCCTGCAAAAGAGATATAAAAAAGACACCAATTTATTGAAAAATAAAATTAGTGAAGTGGAAAAAGAGTGCAATGAACAAATTGGCCAGTTACAAAAGGAGCTTAAAAAGGTAACTGAAGAAAACAACACTTTAAAAATAAGAATTGAACAAATGCAAGTGAATGACTCACTAAGACTTGAAGAATCAGTCAAACAAAAACAAAAAAATGAAAAATTAGAAGAAAATATGAAATATCTCCTAGGAAAAACAACTGACTTAGAAAATAGATCTAGGAGAGACAATCTAAGAATTATTGGACTTCCTGAAAGCCATGATGAAAAAAAGAATCTAAACACTATCTTCCAGGAAATCCTGAAAGAAAACTGCCCTGAGATTGTAGAATCAAAGGGCAAAATCACCATTGAAAGAATTCACCGATCACCTCCTGAAAGAGACCCCAAAATTAAGACCCCAAGGAATATCGTGGCTAAATTTCAGGACTATAGCACCAAGGAACAGATTCTGCTAGCAGCTAGAAAGAAACAATTCAAATACCGAGGATCAATAATTAGAATTACACAGGATTTGTCAGCCTCCACACTGAAGGATCGAAGGGCCTGGAACTAGATATTCCCAAGGGCAAAGGAACTTGGATTACAACCAAGAATAACCTATCCAGCTAGAATGAGCATTATCCTCCAGGGAAGAAGATGGTCATTCAATGATATAGGTGAATTTCATCTATTTCTAATGAAAAGACCGGATCTGAACAAAAAATTCAACACCCAAACACAGAACTCAAGAGAAGCATAAAAAGGTAAAAAGGAAAGGACTCTTGAGAATGACTTAGAGCAGAAGTTCTTAAGCTAGGAGTTACAGAACACCAAAAGCCTATAGATAAGATTTCAATGGATCAATGAACTTGGATGGAGAAAAACATTATACCTTTATTTCATTATAATTGGTTTCCTTTGTAATTCTGTATATCTTATTTTATGCATTTTAAAAACCTTATTCTCAAATAGAGTTCATAGGCTTTACCAGAGTGCCAAAGGAACCAAAGCAGAAAAAATTATAAACTTTATATAAAATTATAAATAATTCAGCCTTGAATGCTCAACATTTTCCCAACTCCCTCAACCTCCTCTCCTCTCTGAACAGAGGGCCAGAAAGATGAACTACAAAACTTCGGGCAAAACTTTCCTTTAGAGAGGACAGAGTATGGCTATTGTACTTCCTTTTCCACTTTCCTTCTGCAGCTATGGTAGAGGTTCAAATGTGGGTTTTCTAAGGTGTCCTTCCCACATTCTTCCCCCCTTCCAGTCTTCTTTTGGTTATAATGTTCAGCCATTATACTGTTAACTCCTTGAAAGCAAGGACTTTTTCTTATTTGAATCCTTAGCACAGTGTCTTAACTTAGTAGAAGCTTAATAAATATTTACTGAATTAAAAAAAAAAAAAACCTTCTGGTTTAACATGATTATAATTTATGTTGCTAGAAGATGCATCCATACCAATGAAATCATGGGTTCTTGATATATATAACATACACTGAAATATAAGTAAAACATATGTAAATGAATATTTTTATACATGTATATATGTCATATATACATATAATTTAAGTAGATCATAAAATTACTTTTTCCAAATGGGAAATAAAATAAGCCAAATTAATGAAGTGTTCTTACTGAAAAATATAACCACAATTTGCTACAATGCATTAAGTTTACAGAGCCCAGTAATAAAGTAATGTCATGAAGATATGCTCTAGTAGAAAGAGCACTGGATTTGGACTCAAATGACATGGGATTAAATCCTAGCTCTGCTGTTTACTAGCATGACATTTTGCAAGTCATTTAACTTTTGTTTCTGTCTACATCTATAAAATCAATGGATTAGTAGATTAGAATGTCTCCAGAGTGTTTTTTCCTCAAGATTCTATCAGTCTCTGATTAGGTAAACTCTAGTGTCCTTTTCAACTCCAAATCTATGAATGAAATTTATGCTAGTTTGCAATTCTCAGCTGTATTTTCCAACGAATACAGGAACAGATCATCAATTCGCAATCCTACCCTTTCATTTAAAAATAAACGTGAATGGCAGTAGGAAAAAGACCACAAAAATTGTCATCTTGAGAAAATCTCCAGCCCTACAAAGAGTCATGACATATTGCTTTATTGTCCTCAAGAAAAAAAAAATCCTTAAAAAGTCTGTTCCATTCATCACATTGGCAATAACTCCATCTTCTTGGCAAATGAGAAAATGACTTAGCAAGGCATATCAATCAAGGGAAAACATGCAGTTATTTTTTTTTTTTAAGGAGACAGAGCATGCATTTTGGTCCCAATTATATTATGTGTAGTTAATGATTTATCAAGAGTGAATACAGAATGTTCACTATAAAGACATGTGCTTTCATTTCTTTCCAATTTATTCTTGTTTTCTTTTACTTTATAGGAATCTACTTTTTCTCCTAGACAATTCTTCCCGCCCTTTAAAAAAAAAAAATCTTCAAAGTCAAGCAAAATAAAATTCCAGTTTCAGTCATGTCCATAAAATGTCTGTTTAGACTTCCCACTGTAAGTCCATCACTTCACTCTGTCAAGAGATGAATAACTTCTTTCATGATTATCCTTCTTGGTTGGTCATTGTGATGATGAGAGTTTTGAAATCTTTCAAAGTTGTCTGCATTTACAATGTTACTGTGGTTTAAAATGTTCTTGGTTTATTCATTTCATTCTGCAGCAGTACATACAAGGGTTCCCAGACTTCTTTAAAAATGACTTTTACAGGAGTTGGGAAACAAGATGGAAGATCAGAGACAGCCACTCAATTGAATTTCCCTAACATTCCCCTCCCAACACTTTTTAAAATAAACACTTCAAATCAAATTTTGGAGCAGCAGAGCCAAAAACAATCTCCGCCCCCCCCCCCCCCCAAAAGTCACAGTGAAGCACTTTCCCACTCTAAGATATTTAGGTCAGCATGAGAAATCTGTAATAACAAAGTGTAAGTTTTTCCAGAGCCCACAAACACTGTAAACACAACAGCAGCTAAAGTGTTAGCTTCAGGAGCTCTCAACTCAGAGACAGGGGGGGTCAGAATACTGGCCAAAAGATATTACAAGGTACCCTTTCCTGGTACTGGGTATAGCTAATAACAATTGGCAACTCTATTGCCCAGAGTTCTGGGTCACAATTCCAGAGTGGAGAGAATAGCTGATGGTTGGTCCCAAGAAAGTACAGTACATTTTATAATGTTTTTTATTTCTTGTTTGGTCATAAATTCCTCCATTCTCTAAAGATCTGGCAGGTAGATTATCTCTTGCTCTCCTAATCTGCTTGTAGTGTCACCCTTTCTGTTTAAATCATGATTCCATTTTGACCTTATCTTGATATAGGGAGTGAGATGTTGGTCTATGCCTAGATTCCACTATACTATTTTTAAGTTTTCCCAGCAATTTTCATCAACCAGTGAGTTTTTATCCCAGAAGCTGGAATCTATGGGTTTACCAAATAGTAGATTACTATTGTCACTGCTGATTGTGTCTTGTGTACCTAACTGATCTATCACTCTATTTCTTATTCAGTACCACATGGTTTTTATGACTGTTGGTTCAAAAGTTTTAGGTCTGGTATGGCTAGGCTACCTTCCTTTGCATTTTTGTTTCATTAATTCTCTTGATATTATTGATCTTTTATTCTTCCATATGAATTTTGTTATTATTCTTCAAAAAAACTATTTTTTGGCAGTCTGACTGGTATAGTACTTAATAGATTAATTTAGGCAGAATTGTCCTTTTTATTGTGTTAATTATCTTGGCCTACCCATAAGCAATTGATATTTTTCCAATTGTTTAGATCTGACTTTATTTGCATGAAAAGTATTTTATAATTGTATTCATATAGTTCCTGGGTTTGTCTTGGCAGGTAGACTCCCAAATATTTATATTGTCTATAGTCATTTTAAATTGAATTTCTCTATCTCTTGCTGCTAGATTTTATTGGTAATATATATAGAAATGATGATGATTTATGTAAATTTATTTTATATCCTGCAACTTTGTTAGAGTTGATTTTTTCAAGTAGTTTTTCAATTCATTCTCTAGGATTCTCTAAACATATCACTTTATCCTCTGCAAAGAGTGATAGTTTTGTTTCCTCATTACCTACTCTACTTCCTTCAATTTCTTTTTCTTTTCTTACTGCTAAAGCTAACATTCCTAGTACAATATTGAATAATAATGGTGATAATGGGAAATGTTATTCCTGATCTTAGTAGGAAAAGCAAAACACTTAAGGATAGAAAGGAGGGAGAGAGAAGGAAAACAGGAAGAAAAATAGAATGAAGGAAAATACAGTTACTAAACATAACTGTGAAAAAAAATTTATAGCAAGTTTCTCTAAGGCCTCATTTCTCATACAAATAAAGAGAGAAATGAGTCAAATTTATAAAAATTCAAGTCATTTCCTAACTGCCAAATGGTCATGAAAAAGGAAAAGCAGTTTTCAGACAAAAGTAAACAAAGCTATCTATATGCATATGCAGAAATGTTCTAAATCACAATTGGTTAGATAGGTCTATTAAAATAATTTGAGGGACGACCCCCATCTATAAGATTAGTTAATATGACAGAAAAGAAAAAGGACAAGTGCTGGAGAAAATGTGGAAAAAGTGGCACACATGCACTGTTGGTGAAATTGTGAATAGATCCAACTATTCTGAAAAAAAAAAAAAAAAAAACAATTTGGAACTATGCCCAAAGGGTTATAAAACCATGCATACATATCCTTTGACCAAGCAATACGACTACTATGTGTTTACCCAAAAGATAAAAAACAGAAAGGAAAAGGATTTATATACAAAAATATTTATAGCAGCTCTTTTTGTGGTGGCAAAGACTAAAAATTGAAGGATACCCATGCCCTGGAGAATAGCCAAAGGAGCTGTGCATATGATTGTGATGGAAAACTATTGTGCAAAAGAAATGACAAGATGGTTCTTTTCAGAAAAAGCTGGACTTACATGAACTGATATAAAGTAAAATGAGAAGAACCAGAAGAACACTATAAACCACAACAACAATGTTGTGCAATGATCAACTGTGAATGACTTATTCTTAGCAATGCAAAGATCCACAACAACTGCAAAGAACTTATGACAAAAAATGCTACTTACCTCCCAAGAAAGAACTAATGTAAAATGAATGCAAATCAAAGCACATTTCTTAAAATTTTCTTATTTTTATTGAGTGGTTGTTTTTTTTTTCTTTGTGTCTTTTTTTCCCAACATAACTAATATGGAAATATGTTTTCCATGCCTGCACATGTATAACCTATTTCAAATCGCTTGCCTTCTAAAGGAGGGGGGATGAGTGGATGAGGGAGTTTGGAACTCAACATTTTAAAAAAAAATGCTAAATTTTCATTCTTTCTGCTGCTTGCTTGCATTTTATTTTCTTTCTCAGTTTATTTTTTCCTTCTTGATCCAATTTTTCTTTTGTAGCAAGATAACTGCATAAATATGTATGTGTGTATATATATACATATATATACTATATATATATATATATGTAATATATATATTGGATTTAACATATATATATTTTAACATGTATTGGACTACCTGCCATCTAGGGGAGGGGATGGAGGGAAGGAGAGGAAAATTTGGAACAGAAGGTTTTGCAAGAGTCAATGTTGAAAAATTACCCATGTATGTTTTGTAAATAAAAAGCTTTAAAAAAAAAAAACACACACACACACACACACAAAACCAAAACCAAATGCTAAGCTCCAAGACAAATTCAATAGATTTGTAATGGAAA
The DNA here is from genome assembly GCA_023553655.1 of Myrmecobius fasciatus. Lineage (NCBI taxonomy): Eukaryota > Metazoa > Chordata > Mammalia > Dasyuromorphia > Myrmecobiidae > Myrmecobius > Myrmecobius fasciatus. Next base: position 36,488 of record JAJPUD010004630.1, on the reverse strand, counting down.
ATACCATCCACATTCAGAGAGAGAACTATGGAGTTTTTTCATCATTTTGTTGCTGTTGGTAGTGTTTGTTTCCTTGGTTTTTTTTTTCCCTTTTGATCTGATTTTTCTTGTGCATGGCAAACAGAAATATGTTTAGAGGAATTTCACATGTTTAACCTACATCATATTGCTTGCTATCTTGGGGAGGAAGGAGAGAAGGAGAAAACTTTGGAACACAAGGTTTTGCAAAGGTAAATGTTGAAAACTATTTTTGCATGTATTTGAAAAAATTAAATACTATTAAAAATAAAATATGAATAAAATGTTTAAATTGTTTTTACATGTAGTAAAATATTAGGGGAATTTTTCTAATAGATTTAAAAGAGATAATCAGAGAAACTACATTTTGTTCAAAGGTACTATAATGAAGTAATATCAAAAACTTTTACAGCATTTTTTTTCTGATAAAGGGCTCATTTCTCCAATATATAAAAAAATAGAGAAATTTATTAAATTTATAAAAATAAAAGCTAAAAAGTCAGTGGATATAAAGTTAGCTTTCAGAAGAAGAAATCAAAGCTATCTCTATTTATTAAAAAATGCTTCACATTGATTTTGTGGGAAGAAATGAAAATTAAAACAACTCTGAGGTACCACCTCATATCTTTCAGAAATAAAAACTACTGAAGGGGATAAGGGAAAAATAAGCACACCAATGAACTCTTGATGAAGCAATAGTAAACTGTCCAATCGTTTTAGGAAAATGAAACTATGCCTAAAGGGCAATAAAACTGTGCATACCCTTTGACCCAGCATTACCACTACAAGGTCTGTAGTCCAAAGAGATCAAAGATAAAGGAAAAGGAACTATATATACAAAAATATGGCAATTGGGGTTTTTTTGTATGTATGGTGATAAAGAATTGAAGATGAAGGCAATGCTCACCAAGTGAAAAATGTTTGAACAAGTTATGGAATATTATTGAAATAGAATGCTACTTCACTATTTTTTGATGGGGGGACCTGGGGAAGGTAGTTTCAGAAAAACATCATATGAGCTATATAAACTTATGGTAAGAGAAACAAGAGAACCAGGAGATCATGTGCACAGTAACAACAATGTTGTAATGACGATCAACTGTGAAAGACATGGCTACTCTGATCAACACAATGATCTAAGACAATTCCAAAGCACTCAAGATGAAAAATGCCATCTATCTCCAGAGAGATCACTGATAAACTATAATTTTCCTCACTTTCTTTATTTTTCCTGCTTTTGGGGGGAAATATGGTTAATATGGGAATATGTCTTGCATGATTTGACACGTAAATTATCATGATATTGCTTGCCTCTCAGTGAATGGGGGAGGATTTAGGAGGAAAGGAGATTATCTGGACCTCAAAAGCTTAAAAAAGAAAAAAAAAAAAGCTCAAAATAAATAATAAATTAAGATATTAAAGAAAAAAGAAACTGATACTTTCATCATTTCTTACAGCACAACAGTCTTCTATAAAGCTCATATGACAAAATTTGTTCAGCCATTCCCCAAATGATGGGCATTCCCTTAATTTTTAGTTTTTTACCACCACAAAAAAGAACTACTATAAATATATTTGTACAAATTAGTCCTTTACTCTTTTTTTTTTTTTTAATGTCCTTAGAGTACACATCTCCTAGTGGCATAGCTGGTCTACATAGTTTAATAGGTTTTAGGACACAGTTGCAAATTGCTCTCCAGAATGGTTAGATCATATCACAGCTCTACCAATGGCAGTCTCAATCACTGGAAAATGTTATAGCATGCAAATAATATTTTCAGTTCATTATTTTATGCTTTTCAACATTTAAATAGGTACAATAGTAGGAGGGGGGTTAAATCTTAAAATATCAGATATGAAAAAGACCTTAAGAGGTTTCAAATTCATTGCTTTCCAGGTAGAAATACAGCTATTCTCACCTCCTGAGAATCAAATGCTTATTTTTTAAAGTTTCTTTGAAGAGGAACTCTTATTCCGCAACATCCCTTTGAGAAAAAATTCCTGTATCAAATCCTGATAAAAAAAAATAATCTTAATTCTATATGTTCCACCCTATAACTATTCTCATTCTTTCCTACTTCTAGGTAGAAAGATGTAGTAGAGATTCACTTTCAACCCTAAGACCTATAATTTGAAGGACAGAATATTTATAGTTGTTATTACCAGATCTGTCTTCTGTTGAGCAAGGTCAAAAAAGCAATATCAATTGGAAGTGGTTATGTGTCACAACTAGTAACTAAGGATTTAAAGCCAGAAATTATCCTATAATCTAGTTGAGGTTCAGAATTTTACTGATGAGGCACAAAAAGGCTAACTTTCAAGGCATACAAGTAGTGACCATCATACCCAGAATTCAAATCCAGGTCATAAAATTCAAAGGTTTTTCTACTTCACAAAATGAAGTCTAGGAAAGGGAATCATCTCACTGCCAGAAAGAGCACTTAATTTTATAAGATCACCAAGGAGCTTTTTGTATCACCATTCTTAAACATAGACATCAGATCTTAATGCTTTCTAGATAGTCTTTTGTTTCTGAAAATAAACAAATATTTACTGTCATTACCTAAACTCAAAATGTTATGCCAAGGAAAATGGGAAGTATGAAATAAATATGATGCATAATCTCTACTTTCAATGTAGCCAGGAAAATAGAGTATACAAATATAAAACAGGGAATAATAATCAACAATATCCAACAAATTTATTGCAAGTCTATTGTGTACTGACCATTCTTTTGGGTATTGGTATTATTTGAGTGCTTTCTTTCTTTAATTCCACATTTTCTTCAGGTTTGAGAGAATTGAGAAATCATGGGTTTAATTTGCAGGCAGAAGGACTGGTAGACCATGTCTGACCGTAACTTTCAATGAACTATTTATTCTCAGAAGATAAGTTTCCCATTACACATCAAGAAATACAAATATTTAAACAGCAATTTAGTCTTCTGTTGCTTTCCAACCTACTACCATATGCCTTGCCTTTTCAAGCTCACTGTTTAACATTAAAATAACAGCCTTGCACTCCTCAAATATCTCTACTGCTGTTCTTTAGGTCTGCCACTTGAAAGCCTGTCAGCTGCTGTCACTTGGAGCCGTCACCAATTTTCAGGATAATATTAGGAGTTATTGTTTACTGCTTATTTTACAGCACTGTTTTCCATTCAATCATCCTTCTCTCAAATGACACACTAGGCTATCAATACTGTAAGGTAACACTGTAATTAAAAAAGTAAAATTAAAAGGGAATGAAGGGCAGGGGAGGAGCAGCTTTATGGGTATTTATGAGAGAATTTGGATACAGCAAGTGGTAATTTATTGATGGGAAAAGAACAGAGTATTTAAAAAGAAAAGAAATTGAAAGGGAAATAAATGATTTTTAAGGTACTCAGAACCAAAATTGCTTTGGACAAAATTTAGAAATAAACTTGCCAAGGAAAGAAACAATTCTAAGACCAGCAAGACATGAAAGGCACAATAACAGTTAGTCATCTCATCAAATGAGATGACATTATATTATATAATATCATCAAATATCTGATCTAGTGCTATATTTTAAGTCAGAATTTTCCCAAATTATTATATAGCATCCAGTAGTCAAAGATGCTTTCTCCTCCCTTGAAGATGAAAAAAACAAAACAAAACAAAACAAAACAAAACATGTAATGGAAATTTAGGAACCTGTTTTCTAAATAGAGCTGCTGAAATTGCACTGATGAAAAACACTGGGAGGTAATAATGCAAAGGAATAATCCATAAAAATGATCTTTTTAAATCTTTGAATTTGTATGTCATTCTGAAGAGAAGCTAAGATTGCATCCCATTCCTCCCATGCCACTTCTCTATTTCCCTGACCTTCCCCATCACAAGCACAAGTCCTTTCTGGTTAGTGATTATAAAACAGGGCCAGTGGGAATCTTTTCATTCTTATGATAGTTCTCAATAGCATATTAGTCCTTATGAACATTTACTCCATTCAGGTAAGGAAGGCGTGAATAGGGAGTGAAAAGTGGACAAGTGGCCCAGCAGATGAAAGGTACTTCTCAACAGTTTCTGACTTACACACATAATCATTCCTCTACAGAAGGGTTGGGGACCTTTTTTCTGCCAAGGTCCATTGGAATATTTATAACATCATTTGCAGGTCATACAAAATTACTGTCTTAAAATTTAAGCAGTGGGAGGTTGTTGTACCTAGCTTTCACCACATCATTGGCTGCAGTTGCCTTTGCAGGGTCAGACCAAATGATTTCTTGAGCCTTATACAGCCTTGCAGGCCAGATGTTCTCCACCCCTGCTCTAGAGATTAGGTATTGGTTTAGGTATCTGATTTACCTTCATAGTAAATAAAGGAAATTCACAAATTTAGTGCTTCTTTCTGATGAAAACTCTCAGCACACCTTATAAATATTAATTCATCTTCTTTAAGTAATTCCATTTTCCAGAGAACAAGCCTGAGTTACAATGAGAAGAAGTGGCTTGATCAAGGTTGTCCAATGTTTTAAGAGCAGAGCTTGTAGTAACATTAGATTTGATTTTTGATCTAAAGTTCCTTCTTCGGGAAAGGGACCCACATGTGCAAGAATGTTTGTGGCAGCCCTTTTTGTAGTGTCTAGAAACTGGAAACTGAATGGATGCCCATCAATTGGAGAGTGGCTGAATAAATTATGGTATATGAATGTTATGGAATATTATTGCTCTGTAAGAAACAACCAGCAAGATGATTTCAGAGAGGCTTGGAGAGACTTGCATGAACTGATGCTGAGTGAAATGAGCAGAACCAGGAGATCTTTATACACGGCAAAACATTACAGGATGATCAATTCTGATGGACATGGCTCTCTGCAACAAAGAATTGTCTCAAACCAGTTCCAATTGTTCAGTGAAGAAAGCCATATATATCCAGAGAGAGGGATGTGAAATGTGGACCACAACATAACATTTTCATGCTCTTTATTGATGTTTGCTTGCAGTGTGTTTCCTTTCTCTGATTTTTTTTTCTTGTAGATAGGATTTTTCTTGCACAACAACTTGTCAAGTATTTTATCATTATTAACATATAATGGACTTCCTGCCATCTAGGGGAGGGGAGGGGACTGGGAGTAAAATTTGTAATGGAAAGCTTTGTAAAGATCAATGCTGAGGAACTACCCATACATATGTTATGCAAATAAAAAGCTTTAATAAAAAAAAAATAATAAAATAAAATAAAGTTCCTTCCTCATTTCTATGTTATAAATGTACTACCTACAATGTTTAAGAAGGTCATAATGTTTTCATTTGAAACTATGCTCTGTTGCTAACTCTCTAAAAAGAATTAGGATAGGTCACATACTATCTGTATAGTGGCCATGAGTTCTAAAAAGAAACCACTTTAACACCGGAGACACGCTGCAGCTGGCCCAAACTAGAGAAGATCTTGGCAAGACATAATGAAAGGCTTTTTCTGAGTTAATGGAGAGAAAACTAAACAGACTACTTACATAAAGTTTTCTGGATATTCACTCAGGGCCATGTCAATGATGTTCAGAGCATCATGGTAATGTTTCTGAGCAGACAGTAAGAGTGCAAGGAGATGCAAAGAGTTGGCGTCATCCCCTTGCAGTTGAAGAGCTTGGCGAACATAGCCCAGTGCTTCTGGTATCTGGTTGAAAACAAAAACCAAAAACATAATTTTAAACAATGAAGACTATGCACAACAATCTTAAAGATATAACATTTCTAAATGGTATCCCAGCTGAATATTAAAATTCATATTTAACATGCTCTATATTCTGATCCTGGGAAGGAAAAAAAGTATTATAAGAGCCCCAGGATATCAATCACAAATCATATAGCAACCCAAGTGTTTTCAAGCAAGCATCAAATTCTTCAAAACAATAGAATAACCAATGAAGTGAAATGAAAGACGTTCTTTCTGAGTATAACTGCCAATATCAAAACTTTAATTTCTCCCTGGATAAACAATATTTTTCTTTGCCCTATACTTCAAACTGCTTTTGATTATGCACAAAGAGATATGGTCAAATCGGGAAACAACAAATAACCTGAAGTTTTTAGAGGAATTACAATTTCTTCAGCTAAACTATTTCTATTTCTCAAAGTCCTGCTGAAATGAAAGGATTTCTTCAAATAAAAGGGTAGGGACTCAGCTTGTGATTTCATTAATATAGAAAAATCACAGACTTCCTTCCAGGGGTGGAGCCATGGTGGCGGAAATCAGACAGGATTCTCTGTAACCTCCTCTAACCTCCCCTCAAACCAACAAAATATGAAGCCTCTAGACTGATTCTGAAGCAAAAAAAAAAAAAAATCCACAATATCCGGAAAACAACACGATTCTAGAAGAAGATACTCTGGAAGAACCTCAAAACAGGTCTGTTTTAATGGGGCAGGGGGTGGCCTACTGAACCCAGACTGCAGCACAGGGAGACCGGGGCAGGGAGCTGGAGCAGGGAGCTGGAACAGGAGTC
>JAJPUD010004630.1:0-25001 GCA_023553655.1 Myrmecobius fasciatus | reverse complement strand
GATAAACCTCTAGTTAATTTAATTAGAAAAAGGAAAGAGGAAAATCAAATTGTTAGTCTCAAAAATGAAAAGGGAGAACCCTCCACCAATGAAGAGGAAATTAGAGCAATAATCAGGAGTTACTTTCCCAACTGTATGCCAATAAATTTGATAACCTAAGTGAAATGGAGGAATATCTACAAAAATATAGATTGCCCAGATTAGCAGAAGAGGAAATAAATTACTTAAGTAGTCCCATTTCAGAAAAAGAAATAGAACAAGTCATTAATCAACTCCCTAAGAAAAAATCCCCAGGACCAGATGGATTTACATGTGAATTCTACCAAACATTTAAAGAACAGTTAACTCCAATATTATATAAACTATTCGAAAAAATAGGGAATGAAGGACTCCTACCAAACTCTTTTTATGATACAGACATGGTACTGATACCTAAACCAGGTAAAACAAAAACAGAGAAAGAAAATTATAGACCAATCTCCTTAATGAATATTGATGCAAAAATCTTAAATAAAATATTAGCAAAGAGATTACAGAAAATCATTCCTAGAATAATACACCATGACCAAGTAGGATTTATACCAGGAATGCAGGGATGGTTCAATATTAGGAAAACTATTAACATAATTGACTATATTAATAACCAAACTAACAAAAACCATATGATAATCTCAATAGATGCAGAAAAAGCATTTGATAAAATTCAACACCCATTCCTATTAAAAACATTAGAGAGTATAGGAATTAATGGACTTTTCCTTAAAATAGTCGGTAGCATCTATTTAAAACCATCAGCTCGCATCATATGTAATGGTGATAAACTGGAACCATTCCCAATAAGATCAGGGGTGAAACAAGGTTGCCCACTATCACCATTACTGTTCAATATTGTATTAGAAATGCTAGCCTTGGCAATAAGACAAGAAAAAGAGATTAAAGGAATTAGAGTAGGTCATGAGGAAACCAAATTATCACTCTTTGCAGATGATATGATGGTCTACTTAGAGAACCCTAGAGAATCAACTAAAAAACTATTAGAATTAATCCACAACTTTAGCAAAGTTGCAGGATACAAAATAAATCCACATAAATCATCAGCATTTTTATACATCACCAACAAAATGCAACAGCAAGAGATACAAAGAGAAATTCCATTCAAAATAACTATCGATAGTATAAAATATTTGGGAATATATCTGCCAAGGGAAAGTCAGGATTTATATGAGCAAAACTACAAAACACTCTCCACACAAATAAAGTCAGATCTAAACAATTGGAAAAACATCAAGTGCTCTTGGATAGGTCGAGCGAATATAATAAAGATGGCAATACTACCTAAACTAATCTATCTATTTAGTGCTATACCAATCAAACTCCCAAGAGATTATTTAACTGACCTAGAAAAAATAACAACAAAATTCATCTGGAAAAACAAAAGGTCAAGAATTTCAAGGGAATTAATGAAAAAAAATGCAAATGAGGGTGGCCTAGCTGCACCAGATCTAAAACTATATTATAAAGCAGTGGTCACCAAAACCATTTGGTACTGGATAAGAAATAGAGTAGTGGATCAGTGGAATAGGTTAGGTTCACAGAACAAAATACTCAATGACAATTGTAATCTAGTGTTCGATAAACCCAAAGACCCCAGTTTTTGGGATAAAAACTCACTATTTGACAAAAACTGCTGGGATAATTGGAAACTAGTCTGGAAGAAATTAGGCATTGACCCACACCTAACACCATATACCAAGATAAGGTCAAAATGGATTCATGATCTAGGCATAAAGAATGATATTATAAACAAATTAGAACAATGTAGGATGGTTTACCTCTCAGACCTGTGGAGGGGGAAGGAATTTGTGACCAAAGAAGAACTAGAGGTCATCATTAATCACAAAATAGATAAGTTTGACTATATCAAGTTGAAAAGTTTTTGTACAAACAAAATGAATGCAGACAAGATTAGAAGGGTAGCAGTAAACTGGGAAAATATTTTTACATCCAAAGGTTCTGATAAAGGCCTCATTTCTAAAATATATAGAGAATTGACTCAAATATATAAGAATTCAAGCCATTCTCCAATTGACAAATGGTCAAAAGATATGAACAGACAATTTTCAGACGAAGAAATTGAAACTATTTCTGGTCACATGAAAAGGTGCTCCAAGTCACTATTGATCAGAGAAATGCAAATTAAGACAACTCTGAGATACCACTACACACCTGTCAGATTGGCTAAAATGACAGGAAATGATAATGATAGCTGTTGGAGGGGATGTGGGAAAACTGGGACACTGATACTTTGTTGGTGGAACTGTGAACGGATCCAACCATTCTGGAGAGCAATTTGGAGCTATGCTCAAAGAGTTATCAAACAGTGCATACCCTTTGACCCAGCAGTGTTTCTACTGGGCCTATATCCCAAAGAGATTTTTAAGGAGGGAAAGGGACCCACATGTGCAAAAATGTTTGTGGCAGCCCTTTTTGTAGTGGCAAGAAACTGGAAATTGAAAAGATGCCCATCAATTGGAGAATGGCTGAATAAATTATGGTATATGAATGTTATGGAATATTATTGTTCTGTAAGAAATGACCAACAGGAGGATTTCAGAGAGGATTGGAGAGACTTGCATGAACTGATGCTGAGTGAAATCAGCAGAACCAGGAGAACATTATACACAGCAACAAGACTATACGATGATCAATTTTGATGGACATGGTTCTCTTCAACAATGATGTGATTCAAACCAGTTGTGCTGCGATGAAGATAGTCATATACATCCAGAGAGAGGCCTGTGGGAACTGAGAGTGAACCACAACACAGCATTTTAACGCTTTCTGTGAATATTTCCATGCATTCTGTTTTCCTTCTTAGGTTGTTTTTTTTTCTTCTTCTCTTTCTAGATCTGATGTTTCTTGTGCAGTAAGATAACTGTATAGATATGTATACATGTATTGTATTTGTCATATAATTTATCCTATCTAGCATGTATTAGATTACCTGTCATCTAGGGGTGGGGAGCGGGGGGAGGGAAAGGAAAAGCTTTGGAAAAAAAAAAAAGTTTTTTTGCAAAGGTCAATGTTGAAGTCACTCATATGTTTTGCAAATAAAAAGCTTTATTAAAAAAAAAAGTTAAAATCACAGATGAGGAAAAATCTTCTTTAACTGAAAGCCAGCCTTTCTCTATTGTTCTAGACAAATTCCTAGAGGCCTGAGAGATTAAGTACCTTGCCCAGGGTCACCCAACTGGTATTAGGTCGGAGGTGGGATCTGAACCCAAGTTTTCCTGGTTTGGAGGCTAGAATACACCATGACACAATGCCTCTCAATAGAAAAACTCATATAAACCAAAACTATGTTAAAATCTTCCCAAATAATCAGGAGAATGAACCTTCTTTTCAACTGGGGAACTTTCTTCCTCTGTCCTAGGTGACGTCAATTGTAACAAACAGTAAAATTCATGGAATCTGAGGGACAGAAGAAACGTCAAAAATTGTCCAGGCCAAACCACTTCATTTTAAGAAACAAAGGCAGAGTAAATTAATGGTTATAGGTGCACATCTAATTACGATATATAAAGAAAAATAAAGCTAGGATTTGAATTTAAGCCTCCATCCAGTGAGTGATCTTTGGACCACATCATGCAACTTCTCACCTAAAATTTAAAAAGACTCTCTTTTCCAAAATAATTATTAATGGAACTCAACAAAGGAAGAAATTTATAGTGACACTTATGATGCTGATGTACCAAAATTCATACAGTATAAGTCACAACCTTAACAAGTTTAAAACACAACTGTTATAAATGATTTGTTGAGTACAAGTACTATGTGAGTAGTATGGGATACTTCTTTCAATTAGGTAAAAGTCTTCAAAACTAACTAAATGCAAAGAGCAAAAGAATATATATATGTGCTTATTTTAGAGATACCCTAAATTTCAAATGGGTTCTACAGCAACGAAAAGAGAATTTTCATTTGAATTGCAAAACAGGATATCAAAACTCTATCACAAATGTTTTCTTCTGTCTCTTCCCACTCTAATGCCATGTGTTGTTGGCAGCCACCTCTCAGCTTTTCTACTTCAGGGGTCTCCTTTAAAATCCCCAATGACTTCATTTCTCCATGGAATATAAAGCTTCTGCTCTTCTCTAATTCAATTAGTTCTCTCCTCCAAAAATGTCTTATTTGTTGGCCTTGGGAAATAGGCTCTAACTTGTGGTTCCCAGAATGTAAATTTTAAAGAAGGAAACTTGGACCTCATTGACACTAACCCTTGTTTCACTAATGCCAAACTAGAATCCAGGGGAAATAAGGTGCCCAATATTATTCTGTTGATTACTAGACAAGCTGAAGGAAAAGTCTGGGTCTCCAGCATCTCAGTCAAGGACTCTTTCCATCACTCCACACTGACTCTCTACAAAAAAAAAAACAACTGTTTATTATAACAAATAAAGGGGACAAAATGCTCAAACCAACATGGTCATCAGGAAAAGCTACTTATGTAGAGCTATTTCTAGGAAATGGATGCTACTGCCACCACCAGAGTTGTCCTTGGTGACCACTCTGATATTGTTTTGTCTAGCTAGTCACTAACCCCTAATAAACTATTGAGCACAAAAAAAAAAAAAAAAAAGTATAGTGAAATTCAAAGACCAAGGAGAAATAAAATCATAGTATAATGTATTCAGAGCTAGAAGGGACCTTAAGAGTTTTATTCAAGGGAGTAATTTTTGTATTCTCCCTTTTATTGTTATTCACATTTATTTTTATATGTAAGGATGGGATTGATTACCTATTCTTCTTGTTCTTTGGAAAATGCATCCAAGAATTGCAAATCTGCAACAGCTTTGGAAAATTCTTAGATCCCAGCTTATGAGCAGAAGGAGACCTTAGAGGCCATGATAATCCAAGTCATTCACTTTACAGATATGGGAGCAAAGAGCCAAAGGAGTTGAGCAACTTCCACAAGCTCATACAAAATCCCACTTTTAAAAAGTTTTCAATCTTTTGGAAAAAGCAAACAGAAACCTGGCACAGAGAAAACAGGGCAAGGAGGGAATTACTGATCACCATACTGACAGGGCTATGCAATGAAGAAAATTCAGAGGTACTTTCTGAAAGGAAAGGCCTTTAGGGATAGTGAGTTTTCCTCATCTGAAAAATGAAATGTGCGAGTCCAGCTGATGCTCAGAGTCCACAGGATCTAGGATTCCATACCAACCACAGACAGAATGTGCCCAAATACACTGCAGCTCTAGCTTGATCTTCTACAGAAATTCACTAGGATGAATCACAAAATCACAGAGCTGAAATAGGCTTCAAAGGGTCTCTAGTCCACATCTCCAGGTGTCCTGATCTCTCTCTGGCCACTGGTAGCTCTGGAGGAGAGAGTGAGGCAGGTGACCATGCCCAGCCATCCCTTAAATCCAATTCACTTGTATATTATGGTATCCCCTCCCTGATGCCATGGACTTCTTCGAGAGTGAAGGACAAACACAACAGCAATAGGAAATCTTCTCAACAAACTATTATTCATGGTTCTGATAAAGGCCTCATTTCTAAAATATATATTGTCTCATATTTATAAGAATTCAAGCCTCTCAAGACTCTCCAATTGATAAATGGTCAAAGGATATGAACAATTTTCAGATGATGAAATTAAAACCATTTCTACTCATATGAAAAGGTGCTCCAAATCATTATTGATCAGAGAAATGCAAATTAAGACAACTCTGAGGTACCACTACACACCTGCCAGATTGGCTAAAATGACAGGAAAAGATAACGATGAATGTTGAAGGGGATGTGGAAAAACTGGGACACTGATGCATTGTTGGTGGAACTGTGAATGGATCCAACCATTCTGGAGAGCAATTTGGAGCTATGCTCAAAAAGTTATCAAACTGTGCATATCCTTTGACCCAGCAATGTTTCTACTGTTATATCCCAAAGAGATCTTAAAGGAGGGAAAGGGCCCCACATGTGCAAGAATGTTTGTGGCAGCCCTTTTTATAGTGGCTAGAAACTGGAAACTGAATGGATGCCCATCAATTGGAGAATGGCTGAATAAGTTATGGTATATGAATGTTACGGAATATTATTGCTCTGTAAGAAACGACCAGCAGGACGATTTCAGAGAGGCCTGGAGAGACTTGCATGAACTGATGCTGAGTGAAATGAGCAGAACCAGGAGATCATTATACACGGCAACAACAATACTATATGATGATCAATTCTGATGGACATGGTTCTCCTCAACAATGAGATGTTTCAAACTATTTCCAACTGTTCAGTGAAGAAAGCCATATACACCCAGAGAGAGAGAGATACAAAATGTGGACCACAACATAACATTTTCATGCTCTCTATGGATATTTGCTTACATTGTGTTTCTTTTCTCAAATTTTTTTTCTTGTAGATCTGATTTTTCTTGCACAACAATAAGTGTGGAAATATGTATACATATATTCGATTTGTCAAGTATTTTAATATAATTAACATGTAGTGGACTTCCTGTCATGTAGGAGAGGGGTGGGGACTAGGGAGGAAAAATTTGTAACGGAAAACTTTGTAAGGGTCAATGTTGAAGAATTACCCATACATACGTTTTGTAAATAAAAAGCTTTAATTAAAAAAATTTAAAAATTAAAAAAAAAAAATCAACTATTATTCAGTTTTCAATTGAAAACTTCTGGCAATAAGGAAATGAGTTATCTCCTAACCTAACCCATTCAAACAACAAAGTTTTTTCCTTATATCATACTAAAATCTGTCTCTGGGTAACCTCCTTCCATCCCCTTATTGTGCCTAGCTCTACTCAATGCACTCATTCAAAATTCCTCTTGGAAATCACAGTTACTCCAATGTGACATGACTTCTAAAACCATGCTCTCCTTTTCCCCCAGATTAAAAGTTCTTTAAACTGATCTTCATGTTATGATTTTTGATTCTCTCTCATCATTTAGAATAGTGGTGGCCAACTCAAAAGGAAACAGCTCTCCATGGACTCCATTACTAAGAAAATCACAAATAAGTATTATCTATGTTATGCTGTATTTTTATTTATTTTGGCAAACATTTTCCAATTACATTTTAATCTGGTTCCAGCCCCACTGGAGTTTTGCAGTATGCCCTGATGTGCCACAGTTTTGACAATCTAAGTCCCCCTATGTTGGGCTGGACGGGTGCTCCCAGTGTGAAGCACAGAAGGGAACTAGGTCTCTCTAATCCTCATGCTACTATGGTTGCTTTGGGCAATTCTGAAGCCAGAGATAAGCCAGAATTAACACCACACAGCCTGGATTCAGCAGATAGCAAAGCTCTATAGCATATCAATTTAGTTTAAAAAAAAAAAAAAAGACTTTAATAGTTGTTAGCTTTAGTACACAGTACCTCCCAGCAGGCCTGCAGACATGATGACTAGAGTGACCCACTGTGCTGTCTGTTAATTCCTGAAAAGAGAGTAGAGTACTCAAATATGGCATGCCACTAAGAAGTCTGGCTAGCCTTGGGACAGAGGAAGGAGCAGGGAGGGGGAGGTAATTTCAAGGAATCCTGTCACAGAATTCCTCTGCAGCTTGTCTCCCTTTAAACTTACGAAACTTCAATCAATACCATGACACCACCTCTGAGACCCTTAGGGGCATCCCTCCAGAGCTTCCTCTTCTCCCCAATTCCTTATTTCCAAATTCCCTAGAACCATCTCAAGAGCAATCCTTCAACTTGTGCCTTTGAGACCAATTCCTCTGAGAGCTTAAGTCCTTGATTACTCCTTCCTTGACAACTTTCAACCTTTCCTTATCTACTGTATAGTCTCAATGGCCTTTTCTATTTCTTGATCTCTGCAGCATCTTACACTGCTGAACAAGTCCTCTTGCTTCAATTTCTCTCCTCTGTCCTTCTATGACCATCTTGTGAAGACTCTTCTCCCGCATGCAAAAAGGATTCTGTTCAGTCTCCTTTGCAAGATGTTCATTTATGTACCTTCCCCAATAGGTGTGTGTAGAGACACATTTTCTCTTGGATGTATCTTTTCTCATTAATTCCTCCTTCACTCATCTTTCATGAAGAGGGGCTCTAATCTCTGCAGAGAACATGCACTCTTGCTTCCATTCCCTCCCATTTTCTCCAGCAGATCACCTTCATTATCATTAGCTTCTCCCTTCTTTCTTCAGTGTCTCCCTTTCTAATGACTTCTTGGTTACCCACAAGTATGCCTACTTCGTCCCCACCTAAAAAACCCTCATTTGATCCAAACATTCCAACCCATATCATCCTATATCTCCTCCTCTTCTCTTCTTAGCGAAACTCCCTGAGAAAGTCATTGATCCTAAACACCTCCCCTTCCACTCCTCTTACTTCTCTTCTAAACCCTTTTGATTCAAATGAAACTTCCCTGTCCAAAGGTACCACTGACCAGATAAATGCCACACCTAATGGCCTTTTCTCAATCTTGATCCCTCTTGACCTATCTACAACATATAGCTGTCACCTGCTCTGAATATCTGGATTCTCCTGACATTGTTTTCTCCTGATTCTCTTCTTAACTGCCTGACATTCTATCAACCTCATTTACTAGCTCTTCAGGCATGCCATGCCCACTAACAGGGGAGGTTCCCTAAAGTTCTGCCTCTCTTTTCACTCTAACCAGTTTCATGTGATGATCTCATCAGCTCTCACTGGTTTAATGATTTCTATGAAGATGATTTTCAGTTGTGTACACACACACACACACACACACACACACACACACACACACCAATCCATACATACAAATACACACACACGTGTGTATATATAGATATTTGTATATAAATAGACGTATATCTCCATCTCTAATCTCTACCCAAAGGGCTAGTTCTAATCACCAATTGCCTTTGATACATCTCAAACTGGAAGTCCCATGGATACCTTAAACTCAACATGAACAAAACAGGCTTCAAATATATTTTCCTCCAAACTCTCCCTTTTGTACTATTTCCCTATTACTTTCCAACTTTCCTATTACTGTTAAGGGAACTACCATTCTACTAGTCATCCATGCTGACAATCTAGTCTAGGTAGGGGTCATCCTTAACCACTCATTTACACTAGCCTTACATATACAATTCACCATTAAATCTTGTCCTTTTCTAGCTTTACACCGTGTCTCCTACAAGGCCCCTTCTTACCACTCCATACCATGGTCCTGGTGTATAGGCCCTCACCTAACGCCTTGCAATAGTCTTCTAGATGGTCTCCTTGCCTCAAGTCTTTCTCTAGTCCATTCTGCCCTTCAAAATGATTTTCCTAATGCATGGATCTGATCATTTCACTTTTTCACCTAGTAAACTAGTGTCCCCCCAAGTAACTTCAAAATCAATTATAAAATGTTCTCTTTGGCATTTAAAACCTTTCATAACCTGAGCATTTCCTACCTTTCCAATCTTCTTATACTTTACTCCCATCCACATACTCTACAATCCAGGTACACAGACCTACTGGCCTATTTGCTGTTCCTTAAATACAACAAGCCACCACTCTGTGTCTTCTCAGTGGCTGTCCCTCATACTTAAAATGTTCTCTCTCCAACTTCTACCTCCTGACTGCCAAGAAGATTAGTTCAAATCCCACTTTCTACAAAAGGCCTTTCCCAGTCCTACTCACCTTACCTCCAAAACATTGCCAGAGCTTTCCCTCTGAGTTTGCCTTCCATTTACCTTACATAGATGATTGACTGATTGATTAGAAAGGTTCAATGTCCCAATTTAACTTCAAATTTATAAAAGATCAATTACTACACCAAACTGAGAAAATGAAGGAATTAATCCTGGATGATATAACTTTCTAAGTTCAGGATACAATTCCAGAAAACAACATCATATAAACTTACCTGTCTGGATATGGCCAGTTGCAGAGCCAGATAAAAAGCTGCTAGGTGATCTGTAGGTGACAAACTGTGGGCCCTGAAAAAAAATTGTAATTATTTAACTATTAGTATACATTAAGACTGTTTATTTTCTTACTAAGTTTACTTAGTCATCTTTTACTGTACCACTAAGAATTTGAATTTTTGACTCCACCAATGATCATCATTAAAACAATTTCTCTCTCACCATCAGAAATAGGTATGTGTATAAAAAAGAAGTACATCTTCAGTGACATAATCTCTGGTAAAAGATCACACTCTATTTCAACTGATCTCATCAGCTCCCATGAATTCAGTTATCATCTCCATATAAATTATTCTCAGATCTTCTTATGAAGATTTAACATCTCTTCTCATCACCAGATTTACATCTGCAACTGTCTTTCAGACATCTCTAAGTGTATGTCCCACAAGCATCTTCAATTCAACATGTCCAAAAGTGAACTAATTATTATCCCCACCTCGACAACCTCCTCCTTTGCTAACTTCCCAATGCCAACTGTGGGTACCACCAATGTCCCAATCCCCTGGGCTCACAACTTAGCTGTTATCCTAAATTTCTCATTCTCTCTCTTCCCCACCCCCAACTGTTCTATCTTCAAAATCTCTCTCATAGAAACATATCTATTTCCTCATCACACCTAGCTACCTCTGTCTGGACGATTACAACAGCCTTTTGACTTGTCTCCCTGCATTAAATTTATTCCTGCTCCAGTTCCACTCCTCTTAGCTATTAAAGTGATCTTCTTAAAGTGCTTGGCTAGCAACATCATTTCACTGTTTCAATAAATTCCAGTGACTCTCTACCACCTCCAACATCAAATATAGCATCCTCTGACCTTTAAGCCATTCATAACAAGGTACCTTCATATTTTCCAGCTTCTATACTCCTTGCTCCCCTCCACATCCCCGAAATCCAGTAGTACCGGTCTCCCTGATGTTCTTCCCACAAGACAGACCAACTCTTCACTCCAGTATTTCCATGAGCTATCCTCCAATCCTAGAATTCTCTCCCTCCTCATCTTTGTCTCCTGGCTTCCTTCAAGTCTCAGAAAAAAAGCCCTTCCTGGTCCCCCTTAATGCTAGTGCCTTCCCACAAAGATCATTTCCAAATTATGCTGTGTATCTTATTTTCTATATAGTCATTTGATCACTGTCTCACTCATTAGATTGTGAGCTCCCTTAAGAAGTAAGAACTATCTTTTGTCTTTTTGGATCCTTAGCACTTAGCACAGTGCCTGGCACATAGTAAGCACATTTAAAATAGCTTGTTGGGGGCAGCTAGGTGATGAAGTGAATAGATCTCCAGCCCTGAAGTCAGGAGGACCTAACTTCAAATCTGATCTCAGACACTTAACACTTCCTGGCTGTGTGACCCTGGGCAAGTCACTTAACCAATAGAGGGAAGGAAAAAAAGAAGTGAAGGGAATAAACATTTATTAAGTGCTTACTCAGTATATCAGGCAAAGACTAAGAAATTTTCAAACAACATCTGATAGTATTTGACCCCATAATAACCCTAAGAAGGAAGTGCTGTTACTTATCTCCACTTTACAGTTGAAGAAACAGTCAGAGATTATGATTGGCCCATTACTAACTGTCTGGGGCTACATTTGAACTCAGATCTTCATGACCCTAAATTCAAGTTCATCTAATATAGAATATAGATGTCTCAGGGGTTTACAAAGGCTCTGAGTTGAGTAATGAAAGATTAGGTCAAATGGAATACAGTTAATTAATTCAACATTATACCTCTGAGGGAGACCTGCAAGGCCCAAGTTCCTCTCTGGGCACAAGGATTAGATCTTTAAATTACACAGATTACTTCCTGATTTAGCTTAATTAACTCTCCTGATATTATAGATCAAAATTTTTAAGACTCAGAGAACCCTCATGATAATCGAATCTGATTTATAGAATTTGTTTCAGATGAAATACCAAATGGGAGGGTGGGGTTGAGGATGGAGAAGAGACTTCCTCATTAAGATAAATCTAGTTTAATCTTAAAATTACAATTGTTAGAACCCTTTAGTAGAAGTAATGATTAATTTTATTACATGGCCTATACTACAGAAGGAGAAAAATGATGCACTTAATAGAAAAGAGATTTTTTGCTTTGATGTGGAAGACTTATCTTTCATCATAAGCAACTCAAAAATTCACTGCATGAAGATATGATTCTTTTGCAACTGGATTGTTAAACACAGCAAAACAAGCTTTTACTTTCTCTTTTAAAGGTATTTCATTGCATACAAGTTAAAAACATATTTTTATATTCTTCCATCGACATACTGTGATAAAAAGAGGAAGAGTGTTTACTAGCAAAGGACACGTTCAAGATTAAAAAAAGCCCAAATCATTATTTTATGATAGCAGAGCTAGTAGACCACATCTACCAAATAAGTAACCTGTTTAGGATAAAGGGAGTAGTCTCAAATTTTTTCTTGTAGATAAAATTAATATTCAATATTCTGGTAAGTTGGCACAATAGATAAGAGCTTCGGGGATTGAGTCTGAAAGATCTGAGTTTAAATGTGGCCTCAGACCCTTACTAATTATGATCCTGGGCAAGTCACTTAATCTATGATTACCTCAGTTTCTTCATCTGTAAAAATTGGAATAAGACCATCTCCAGGAATTGCAGTGAGGATCAAATGAGAAAATAATTCTGTCTATAAAATAATTGTAAAGTGTCTATAGTACATTGTTGTTTTGTCATTTTCATTCCAGTATGACTCTTCATAACTCTATTTAGGATTTTCTTGGCAAAGATAGAGGAGTGATTTGCCATATCCATTTCTAGCTTATTTTACACATGAGGAAACTGAGGCAAAGAGGGTTAAGTGACTTATCTAGGGTCACACACCTAGTGGCAGAGGCTGATTTTAAACTGACTCTAAGCCTAGCACTCTATCTACTGTCCCACTTAGCTATATACACTACGCAGTACAGAAATTTTAGTTGTTAATAACCTGCTGGTGGGTTTGCCTCAAGCCTCTCCCCATTCCAATCAATCCTCCTTTTAGCCACTAAAGTGATTTTTTTTTGGGGGGGCTGAGGCAATTGGGGTTAAGTGACTTGCCCAGGGTCACACAGTTAGGGAATGTTAAGTGTCTGAGGTCACACTTGAACTCAGATGCTCCTGACTTCAGGGCTAGTGCTCTGTCCACTAAAAGTAGATAGCTGAAGTGATTTTTTCTAATTACAGGTTTGATCATGTTACAAATCCTCACCACCCCTCCCCTGCCTTCACTATTACTTTCAATATCAAATACAAAATCCTCGCCTGGCATTCAAAGCCCTTCACACTCTACTCCCCTCCTGCCTTTCCAGTCTTTTTACACTTTATTTCCTGACATATACTCTTAGCTCCATTGACACCGACCTCCTTGACATTTCCAATTCTACATCAGCAATTTCTTCTGACTGTTTCCCTTGCTTGGCCCTCTGCCTCCTCATCTCCATCTTCTGGTTTTCCTTGAATTCTAGTGGCTTATCTCTCTTCATTTTTTAGCTTTACTATAGCTTATTTGCACATATTGGTTCGCTTGTTGTCTCCCCCATTAGACTGCCCTGCTTGAGGGCAGACTCTTTTGCCTCTCTATATCCCCAGTACCCAGCACAGTGTCAGGCACTGTGATGCATAAATGTTTATAGCTAACTCTTTCCTTCCTTAATCTTTCTTGATGACAAATGGTATATTTGTGCAGTGTTTTGTGGATTGCAGAAGTTTCACATACATTCCTTCTCTTGTTCTCACAACTGAGAGCACAGGCTGAGAGTTTGTGCCAACAAGCCATCTTGTTAATAAGTGGCTCTGGCTACTTAGGCACAGGTCATCTGCCCCCGACCTCTTTTTCTTTTTCTGGCTGATCTTAGGTTCAATGCTTTCTCACTGAATCATGCTAAGTCTTCACTGAGTTGTAAGCATGACGCCAACAGGGGAAAGGGCATGATTCTTGGTCTTGTCCAAATTCTAGTTCTCTCACTAGTTAACCACATTACTTCCCTTTACCTTATTTTTTTTATCTACAAAATGGGATAAATGGTAACTATCCTAACTGCCTCACAAGTGTTATGATAAAAGACTTGTTAAATTTAAAGCAGTATAAAATGAGTCATTATAATTACTGCTCAAAGAAACAAACATATCTGGTAATCATATGTCTAGGTTTTTTTTTGTTTTTTTTTTTAACTGAAGGCTACCATTTTTCATATGAGCTTAACCTAATCCTGTGAGAATGCTTTTTATCTCTTTGCAAAGTCCATCTTTCAGGTTTCTCCTGTTATCTACTGGCCATCCAAAATTTTGCATGTCATTGGAATTTTACTCTTTGTTGTACACAAAAAGTGCAAACTAGAATTCAATGATTTATATTTCTCTCTCTTCTGGCCTGACTCTTCCCTTATCTCCATACCACTCATATTGGTAAGGAAAATGAAATAAGGAATTCATTATTATGGGACACTTGCAAACATTATTCTTCTATTTTACTTCTTTCACTACTAATCAAACCTAATTTCTACAAATTTCAGAAAAATTTCTCAGGACTATAATATCCTTAGCTGGGTCCACAAATTTTAAACATTTTAGTTTGTGAATTACTTGTAAGCAATAATAACAACCATCTCTACCCACTACCAAGTAAAATATTAGGAAATTATCCTATGAAGTAAGTGTGTGGGAGGCAAAAAGAGGAAAAAGCCTCAAAGCCATACCCAGAGTTCATCAGATACCTGCAAACATACAACCTGTAACGGGAGCCTATGTTCTAGTCATGGTTTGTTTTGACAAATAATAAAAGTTTTTTAAGAAACTAGTATTTATATAAAAAAAAGAGCAAACCTGAATCTAAAGAATCTTAAATAGGATTATTAAGCACTCTGAATTTATCCTCAAAAAGCACACATCAAGCAGGTGTCTTGAATTTCCTAATTTTGCTAATGAATCAAGTTGTTCCATTTAATCTATTCTTAGCCACCTTCTTTGCTCCCTTCACCCAAAAAGGTAAAAATATTAAAAATGCCAAGGCAAATTGCTCTTTCTGTGTACACTCTAGAAAACTTTAATTATAGTGTACCTAAAACCTTCGAAAGTCAAGATTGTGGTAAAAAAAGGAAAGACCAGTTTACATAGTTCTAAGTAGTTCATTGAATGAAATTTATTATATAATGTTGTAATCTATATTACATAAAAAGGGGAAATAAACAAACAAATAAATGAAAGCTAGCTTTACGATCTCTACTCACACTCAATGCCATCAATTTAAGCTGGAAAAGCATGCTTTTTAGAAAGTTTTTAAAATGGTTATATTAAAAAAAGCAGGGGTAGTAATCCTGATCTCAGATCAAATAAAAGCAAAGATAGATCTAATTAAAAGAGATAAGGAAGGAAACTATATTTTACTAAAGGGTACCATAGACAATGAAGCAGTATCAATACTAAACATATATGCACCAAGTGGTATAGCATCCAAATTGCTAGAAGAGAAACTAACACAGATGCAAGGAGAAATAGACAGTAAAACTATACTAGTGGGGGATCTCAACTTTGCTCTCTCAGAATTAGATAAATCAAATCACAAAATAAACATTAAAGAAGGTAGGGAGGTAAACAAAATGTTAGAAAAGTTAAGTATGATAGATCTTTGGAGGAAATTGAATGACGAGAAAAGGGAGTTTACTTTTTTCTCAGGGGTTCATGGAACTTACACAAAAACTGAACATGTGTTAGGGAATAAAAACCTCAAAATCAAATACAGAAAAGCAGAAATAGTAAATGCATCCTTTTCAGATCATGATGCAATAAAACTCACATGTAATATAAGGCCAGGAGAAAACAGACCAAAAGTTAATTGGAAATTAAATAATCTAAGTTTAAAGAAAGAATGGGTGAAAGAACAAATCATACACACAATCAATAATTTCACCCAGAAGAATGACAATAATGAGACAACATACCAAAATTTGTAGGATACAGCCAAAGCGGATATAAGGGGTAATTTTATATCTCTAGATGCTTATGTGCATAAAATAGAGAAAGAGAAGATCAATGAATTGGGCTTACAGTTAAAAAAGCTAGAAAAAGAACAAATTAAAAACCCTCAATTAAATACCAAATTGGAAATTCTGAAAATAAAAGGGGAGAATAATAAAATTGAAAATAAGAAAACTATTGAATTAATAAATAAAACTAAGAGTTGGTTTTATGAAAAAACCAACAAAATAGATAAGCCTTTAGTTAATTTTATTAGAAATAGAAAAGATGAAAATCAAATTGTTAGTCTCAAAAATGATAAGGGAGAACTTTCCTCCAATGAGAGGAAATTAGAGTAATAATTAGGAGTTACTTTGCCCAACTTTATGCCAATAAATTTGATAATCTAAATGATATGCAGGAATATCTACAAAAATATAGATTGCCCAGGTTAACAGAAGAGGAAATAAATTATTTAAATAGCCCCATTTTAGAAAAAGAAATAGAACAAGCTATTAATCAATTCCCTAAGAAAAAATCTCCAGGGCCAGATGGATTTACATGTAAATTCTACCAAACATTCAGAGAACAATTAATTCCAATACTATATAAACTATTTGAAAAAATAGGGTAAGAAGGTGTACTACCAAATTCCTTCTATGACACAGATATGGTGCTGATAGCTAAACCAGGTAGGGAGAAAACAGAGAAAGAAAACTATAGACCAATTTCCCTAATGAATATTGATGCAAAAAATTTTAAGTAAGATATTAGCAATGAGATTACAGAAAGTCATCCCCAGAATAATACACTATGACCAAGTAAGATTTGTACCAGGAATTGCATGGACTGATGCTGAGTGAAATGAACAGAACCAAGAGATCATTATACACGCAACAACAAGACGATATGATGATCCATTCTGATGGACATGGCTTTCTTCAACAATGAAATGTTTGAAACCAGTTCCAATTGTTCAGTGATGAAGAAAATCATATATACCCAGGGAGAGGCCTGTGGAATCTGAGTGTGGACCACAACATAGCATTTTTACACTCTCTATTGATGTTTGCTTGCATTTTGTTTTTCTTCTCAGGTTTTTTTTTCCCTTGTTGATACGATTTTTCTTGTACAGCAAAATAACTGTATAAATATGTATACACATATTCCATTTGTCAAGTATTTTAACATAATTAACATATATTAGACTTCCTGCCATCTATGGGAGGGGTTGGGGAGAAGAAGGGAAAAATTTGTAACAGAAACCTTTGCAAAGATCAATGTGGAAAAATTACCCATGCATATGTTTTGCAAATAAAAACCTTTAATAAAAAATAAAATAAAATAAAATAATTTTTAAAAAAAATTAAAATTAAATGATTGTATCACCTGGCTCATACAATTAACTATTGTGTATGGTAGGCAAAGTATGGCCATTTTTGCAGATGAAAAAACTGGGGCTTAGTGAAGTTGTTAATATATTTTTAAAAATAAAAATATAGTCATACTAATAAGTATAAACATACTTATTTATACATAATAATCATATTTAATGACCATAAAATATTAACATGTAGTCATAAATAATACAATTTGCAAAGTCACCCTCCTGTACCAGTACAGAGTAAATAATCTTTAACTGCAACTTTATTCTATACTTTTGATTCAATTCAAGTCAATTCCATTGAGCAGGGACTGTTCTAAGTCCTGAGATAAAGCAAAACAAAAAAAGTTACACAATTTCTGGTTGAAAAGTTTACATTCTACTTACTACAGGACACCCAAAAAAATTATACAAGGTATGGTATAATTGGGGGGGGAAGGGAAGGGTAAGGAAAAGATCAAGACAAAGTGCTCTAGGAAAAAAATCAAGAATAAGAAACACCCAAACCCTTCAGTTTTACAGAAGATGAAACTGAAGTTCAGGGGGAAAGTTACATAGGGAGTAAGTCAGTTCCTAATCCCATTTTCCACATTCAAGGCTGAGGGGCAACCCAAAGGAGCTTACCATGTACAAATAGATTTAAATAATGAGAATGTAAATATATCCAAAATAACAGAAAGAAAATTATAACAATTTTGTGGTGCAGTAGCTAGATATAAAAGACAGATCTGTAATTCATTTGATATATAATCAAAGAATGGTCACATGATTTTTCACAGATATCAGTAATTGCCTGAAAACATTATTTATGTTACTTAAAACAAAAATCTTTCTCCAGATTATAACAAAAAGAAAAATATTTTAGAAAATGCTTACAATACTTGGCTTGATAATGACAAATGTCTTTAATAAAAAGATCACCACCTTGTACTGTCACATACATGTCTCTGTGGAGATCAAAAAGTTTGATGATAAAATGCACTGAAATGAATAAACAAATAAAGAATATGGATTCATATGGCAACAAATGATGAAGCAATTTTTAATATAATATGTTCTGTACTACAGAAGACTTTCAGAGATAAAAGCACTGTTTATATAATCTTTATAAATATCTCTTCTTTTTATACTTATAATGAGGTCTTTTCCCTCCATTATGTACAGGAGAATGGAAAGATTTACACCCACTCACCTCTGAAAAGCAAGAAGAGCCTTTCTCTGCAGGACTTCTTGCATCCCTCGCAAAGAAGCTGAAAAAAAAGATTTAGTCAGTAAGTGCGGTATGTAGACAGAAAATTGAGATTATACACATAAAATCAATTGCCAATAAAAAAAAAGTGCGTGGCAACCCACATTTACTGAATGGCTATGAGGTATGCTCAGGATTTGTAGGGAATGAAACAAGAATTTCATCCCGTTCCTTTGAAGGCTTACAATCTAGTAGGGGAGATATATCCTATATGTCAACTATAGGACAATTCTGAGGTTTTTCTATGATATTTTGATAGGCTAACAGTCAGCTCCAGCAGCATATGGAAGATGTACCAATCCAGAGATGTACCAATCTATTTTCCCCACTACATACCAACAGCTTAATTGGTTGCAAAATGGTGCTATGAAGAACAAGGTCACTAATCAAGGTTCTTTATGGACCAAGTAAATTAATTCTATTTCATGGCCAAGAATAGTATTTCTAATATGGATTTAATTCCCATCATTAGGATGCTGTGATCATTAAAAACTTATCATGACTACTGAAAGGGAAAAAAAAAAACAACTTTAAATTGTATTTTGCACTCACAAAGGGTCAATTGTTTTATAATGAAATAATAAACTAATTACAAATTAATTACAATGCAGGACTATAAAAGCCTATTTTACCAGAAATTAAGTAGAGGAATTCCCATGGAAACAAATTTAGAGAAAAGGAATAAAGATATTCTTTAGGTATCAATCCAATCCCCACTGACTAAATACCCATAGGAAGAGATAATAGTAGAATATTGCAAGCAGCTTTGAAATATATTTAAAATAACCCATGGCAAGTTCCTCATTTCATACACTTCTGGAGTTGCAAAACACCCGAAAGAATATGGAGTCCAACTCCCTGTGAGATAGGTAAGGCTGGCATTAATATTGCCATTTACAGGGTGAATATGTAGCTACAGGACTAGAAATTTGACCTTCTATCCAGTACTCCTTCTAAACTATTTGGCTATTTTCTCTGAAATAGCCTGGTGGAAGAACAGTTAAATCTACTGCTATGTATTTTGGAACATAAAATAACACAAATTCAACAACATACAAAATCTACAGATGTGTCATATTTTGTGGATGATCAATAATGGAAGCAATCCCAAGATGGAGTTCTCTTACAACAACACAAGAAACCAATAATATTTAAAATATTACATTAGCTGTTAAGAACATAACAAGTTCAGAACATAATCTGAGAATCTTCTACCTCAGTTATAGCTAATTCTAAAATCTAGATTATGCTCGTTTCCAAGGACTGTACAGTTTTGATTCTCTACTGTTACATGTGTAGTTAAACTTATGTGACATAAAATAGTTGCTGGTGAATGGGTGGAAGGAAGAGAGAGCAAGGAGGGCTGGGACTGTAATCATTGTTTAGAACTGAAGGAGGTGAGACACTGGTTTAAGTCATCACCTCTGTAGCCCAACAACCCTTTCCAAAGAGAAACCACCAAATTACTTATGGGTAAGAAGCCTGGCCAGGCTCATACCCCACACTCAAATATGCCCTAACCCATTTGTAATGATTGCCATGGAGTCTATGAAGATACAGCTCAACTATTCTACCTTTCTGTCACACGTGGGAAGTCTTTCCTTGCTTATGGATCATCTTCCCAAGACAGCAACATAGGCTCCTGCTCCCACTTAATCTTACCATCAGTGGCCTGCAAACTGTAAGTGAGTCCCAAAGCTAAGTAACCTTTGGCTTTGAACTCTGATGTTTTCTCTCCCATGTCAACTACATTTTTGGCAAAATTTTCAGCTTCTTCCAACTGAAAAAGAAGATAAGTTTAAAGATACACATAATTTATTTTACTACCTAAAAATAATTTTTTACATAAGCTCCTATAAGAATTTGTGGTTGAAAGCAGAAATTTACTAGATTACATTTTTAAAAAAAATTAAGAAAAGCCTCCAAACTCTGAGACCTCTCTTCTGGACCACAATTGCACAGGATTCTTACTGTTTTCTCCTTTTCTTCTTTAGCAATTAATTTTCTTGTCTCTCTTTATCACTCTAAGAGTCATCACTGGGTCTCTTTCCATGTATCATTTCACAACTCTCATCTATGATATTCTCTCAAAAAATTCATTTCACATTTCTAAATAATGTATTGTTTATAGTTCCAAAGAATTAAAAAAAAAAATTGGCATGTTTTTAGGGTTTTTCCTTTGCTTCAGTTTAACAGCAAATACATAGATTCTTTTTCATGTTATAAGATAAAATCACTGCTCTTGAGGCCTTTATATAATAGAAATAATGAAATAGGTACACAGAATAATATAACAAAAATTCAAATAGGCTATATACAAGAATTCAAAGTGTCTTTTTTTATTTTAAAAAAAAATTTGATACCATTAATGGAGGGTAGTACAATTCCTCCTGAATTTGATATTCAGACAGTCTAAAACTCAAAAATTCATTTAGTTGGTTCCATTTCTTCATTTATTCTACATTGGAACCAATTATATCCAACACTTCTTGGGTAAAAAAACACCACTTATATGGGTCAAAATCTTTTATCTGTAGAAATTAACACAACTTTCTGGACACTTTTCTATTGAATGTTTTGCCTCTAAAAATATGATCTTTTTCTATATCTAATCAGTCATAACTTAAATAGTTGAAAAATTAATTTCTGTTATGTTTACTTTTCTATTTAAAAAACAAGATATAATGAAAAATCAATAGGAATTACCAATGAAGCAGAATCTACCTTTGAGCAAATTCTTCTTACCAATGATCTCTGAGATGAAAAAAATTCAACAGTCAACTAGATATGAATTTGATATATTTATATCATTAGGAACCTCTACAATTAGCACATGAACTTTCTGTTTCTATTTATTGGACCAAATTCTAGAAATTCACACATCAGTACTGTACCTAAATATAATTCAATAAACATTTGAAGAATATCAATGCACAGACCTTAGCATTTAATAAACATTTGCTAAACTGAAATGAAACAGAAAAATAATGTAGAAAAGAAGCAAAACTTGCTTTTACACAAATTCAAGATTCTTTACACAAAATCCAATAAATGAACATCAAGATTTGTACCACAAGTAAATGAGAAGCTATGATTCACTTTTTAAAAAAGGATTCACCAAAGGATTCCTTTAAAACACAACATTTTTAAAAGGTAAGTCACTGAATAAAATGTTTATTTACATGCTACCTCGAAGTGACATTCCTATAGAAAAAAGTAAGATAGCATCTCGGCAACAGTTCTAATACTCCATTGCTACAATATTTTTGAGCTAATGTTACTGTGACTATAAAATAACACATTGAAATAATATTTAAAGCCAATAAGGATTTGAAAACTCTGACTTACCCAATGAAGGGAACCCATACACAACTTTGCAGCGAGGAGAGGAATGGTAGCATCATCAGGTTTCAGACGGATACATTCTTTCAGAACCTTTACAGCACGAGCAGACTTGACAAAAGAGGAATATTTCTGTGAAAAAACTCAATTACAACATTTGTGACAAAGACATTAAAAAATCTTGGGGGGAGGAGATTGGGGAGAACTTACATTTATTAAAATACTTCTTGATTATATTTTTAACTTCTAATCAAACAAGTGAACAGGCCATGCAAAGACTCTCAACACCATCCCTTCTTTGCCCCTTGCCACGAAAAAATTTTTACTATATCTGATAAATGGAGGGCATTGCAGATTCTGATAGACTTCTGGGAGAACAATAATTTACCAAGTAACAAGAGTAGAGATGAAAAGAAAATCTTCATTGGAATTATTTCAGCTTTTCTCAACTTACAAATTATTCCTTATTAATGAGATAAGAACTGAACACAGAATTAAGTTTATATTTATGGGGGGGAAGGAAGGACAACATCTCATTTATCATTCAACGAACAAAGTTTGGGCTAGTCTCCCCCTAAATACAAACAACCCTCTAACTTAAATCTTATGACATGCTGAACAATGGTAAAGTGGACCAGAATGAAACAGAAACAGTCAACTGAATTTTCTCTTTCATAAACTTTACCCTCAACCTTCTTCGCTAGAACTTAAAGAATTAGCTTGAATATTTAATTTTTTGTTCTAGAATCACATCTTCCTCCCATGCTTTTACTATTCAAATGGCTAGGAAAAAGTCTATTCCAAAGGATTATCCCTTTCAATAACATGATTCCATATTCCTCTAGATGAGCAAAACAGGCTAGTCCAATTGCTTAAACTGTTATCTTAAAAAAAATTTTCAATACCTGGTTTTTATTTCCATAAGATGGAATTTATTTTATTTTATTTATTTATTTTTGCTGAGGCAATTGGGGTTAAGTGACTTGCCCAGGGTCACACAGCTAGGGAATGTTAAGTGTCTGAGACCAGATTTGAACTCAGGCCCTCCTGACTTCAGGGATGGTTCTCTATCTACTGCGCCACCTAGCTGCCCCAATGCAATTTAATTTTTGGTCACAAACTTCCCAGCACAACTGCTGAAATTGAGATTTGTACGTATAAGAGGGTCACTCACTTTTCCTGCAGCCATCAGTGATAATGCAAACTGGTACCAGAGGTGGAACTCCTCAAATGCAAACTTCATGGCTCTTTCTAAACACTAGTTTAAGAAGAAGAAAAAAAAATCATGAATTGTGAATGTAGAGATGATGAACTGGTTTTAAGGTTTTAAAAGCACACCTCTAGGAAGTGTCTAGAATGTTCCATAGTTGAATCATGCTTATATTCTGAGACTTCTGTAAATACTGTTTGGATACACAATGAAAACAGACTCTAATTAATTTAACTAGAAAGCTGCTTGATTGTCAGGAAAATGAGCAGTCAATTTACTGCCTGTGACACAAACTACTGGTATCAACCTAGACAAGTCACTTGACGTGGGAGATTGGGAGAAGCAGGACGAAGGTTGAAGAGAATCCCAGGGCAACGCTTTGATATGATAACTTATACATTATGTGCTATTAACACTGATAGAAGTTTCCTTACTGGGAATGCAACACCACCACCAAAGCAATTACATACCTGGCTTTAAAAAGAAAAGATTATACATAAATTGAAATCCAACAAAAAGTATCTGATATTGTTGCATTAGGAGAAACAACTTCCTGCAAAGAAAAAAGCCTGAGTCGTGGTGTTAGAAGCTCCCTGTTCAAGTCCTGCCCTGTCATTTACTAACTTCACACTCTTAGGCAGCTCACTTCACTTCCCTTCCCTTTTACAGAGATGATGCCATACTCATCTTGTTGGCAAGTTGTGAGAAAGGCACTTTAGTCATATCTACACTTAAGGAAAATAACTTTAGCCACAGTATGGAGGCCGGGCCAAAGTCAAGAGAGAACTGAGGTAAAGAGACCGATTTGTTGGCTCTTGCAATAAACTAGGCAAAAGGCTGAATAAATAGAAAAGGTCACTGCTGGATTTTGTGTAGGCGGTAGAATGAGTGATTGGGTGCAGTTAATAATAACGCCGGGATTAAGAACCTTGACAGTTTTAAATGTAAATATTATGTATGTATATGTAGCATGATTCCCCAACACAACCAACACCAGCAGCCCCCCCAAAATAATATCAGTTTATCAATCTCTTAGTTAGCCAATCTCCCAGTCTGGGATGGGTTTATTGTTTTATTGATTATCTAGACTTAAGAAAGTATAAATAGGGCAAATGAAACTAAAAAGTCTATGTCATATACTGTTCCATGTCCTTCCTCCAGACCTCGAGCAGCCGTGCCCCAGGCTGGGCCCATCCTCCCTCCTCACCACCTGCTCACAGAGCTCAAGCACATCTTCTGATTCCCTCT
Organism: Myrmecobius fasciatus; assembly: GCA_023553655.1. Taxonomy (NCBI): domain Eukaryota; kingdom Metazoa; phylum Chordata; class Mammalia; order Dasyuromorphia; family Myrmecobiidae; genus Myrmecobius; species Myrmecobius fasciatus. Next base: position 678 of record JAJPUD010004630.1, on the reverse strand, counting down.
AGACTACTGTTCTCCCTCTGAAGTTACCTTATCTTTAACTACTTGGTATTTATATTTTTCCATTCATTCCATAGTGAAGAAAACCACTGCCAAGAAATTCCCATGGTCAGAGGAAACCATAGGGTCACAAATATTGGACAAGACTGAAAGAACAGTTCTGTATAGACTAATATGGATACTTGCTTTCTTGCCAGTTATAATGTAAACTCCAAGAGCAATCTGGAACTATGTTTAAAAAGTTGTCAAGCTGTGCATACCCTCTGACCCAGCAGTGTTTCTACTGGGCCTATATCCCAGAGAGATCTTAAAGGGAGGAAAGGGCCCCACATGTGCAAAAATGTTTGTGGCAGCTCTTTTTGTAGTGGCTAGAAACTGGAAACTGAATGGATGCCCATCAATTGGAGAGTGGCTGAATAAATTGTGGTATATGAATGTCAGGGAATATTATTGTTCTAATGTAGGATGGTTTACCTCTCAGACCTGTGGAGGGGGAAGGAATTTGTGACCATAGAAGAACTAGAGGTCATCATTAATCACAAAATAGATGTTTGACTATATCAAGTTAAAAAGTACAACAAAATGAATGCAGACAAGATTAGAAGGGTAGCAGTAAACTGGGAAAATATTTTTACATCCAAAGGTTCTGATAAAGGCCTCATTTCTAAAATATATAGAGAA